>JAFIDM010009631.1:362628370-362644052 GCA_023159025.1 Thereuonema tuberculata
TTGAGAATTATCTCCCTTTGTCAAATCTTATTTTTGACATTTTTTGTTTTACTTTGAAAAATAATATTTCTCAGTCATTCTTCGAATATATAATTTATCTCCTATTTTATTATTCTAAATTTGTAACAAGTTCAGCAGAAAATTTTAACTTAGCCAACTTCGGAAAACTAAAAACTAAAAATTAATTGATAAATCTAAAGTTTGAATCTTTTGTAGCAACAAAATAATAGATTTTTATCTCATTGCACTTAATTTATTATAATGATAATTAATAATTAATAAAAATGGAATGAAAATGAAGAGAAAATTATATGTCATTAATACAGTAATAAATAACAATAAATTGCAATTCTATTTTTTTTTTTTATTTATTTCCGAAAGTATAAAATTATTCTTTTTTTTTCCAAAGGATTCAGTAGACTATTCTAAAATGAAAGGAAATTTAACGTGCCCGAAGATTCAAAGAATTGAGTAAGCAAACGAAGGCACAACGTTTTCTTGTAACGTTGTGCCTTCGTTTGCTTACTCGATTCAGTATTCTCTTTTGAATAAAAAAAGTAATAGAGAAAAGTAATAGAATTCATAGCATTTATTCTAACATGTAATAGATTATTTTTTTAAATTAATACAGTTTAAAATTATAAAAAAATGTTTAAACACATTTAGACAAATTACTATTTACAACGTTAAAAAAAGGGAAAAAAACGGAAAAAGGATAAAATAAGGATGGTTTCCACCTGCTAAGAACCGCATGGTCATCATCAGCTAATGGCTTGTTTAAAGAATACATAGCCTATATATATATATATATATACAGTGAAAAAATGGATACATAAATCATATAATGGTCAAAATCATTAACCAATAGTCAATTATTTGATATTTTATCCATGATATTTTTATCCATTTTTTCCCCCTATGTATATCTTCTCTTTAAATAAGCCGTTAGCTGATGATGACTCTCCTTCTTTCCGTCCTTCTTTTTTTAACTTTTTCCGTTTTAAATGTTGTAATTCCTCATTTTTTTAAATGTGTGTTGAACCTTTTTTTTAAATGTTAAACTGTTTTAATTAAAAAATTATAGGATTATAATTATACCGTATAATAAGTAATAAATAAATAAGAAATAAACTATCAAATTATATTAAATATATGGGGTGAATTCATGGAATTTCTATGAACCTTGAATAAAAATATTAATTAATGTAATATAATAGCAGGTGAAAATTTATAAAGGACTATATTGTAAATAAATTAAAAGCTCACAAAAATCGATTGAAATAAAGTCAATCAAAAGCTATTTCTATTTCCATACTTCTCTTAACGAGAGCTAGGTTCCTCGAAAACTTGGCTTGAAACTTGGCTTGAAACAAACGAATAGCGATCTCCACTTACTCCCATATTACAGTACTGAGCAAAACAAACAGTAGTGAAACATTCCACATCATCACATCCTGATAATAGGGCGTGTCCGAATGTCACGTTCTATTTGAATATAAACTGTGTAACAGTCACTGATATTAGGTTTTGTCGATGCAATAATGGTTCTGAGCACTGAAGAAGTTTTTAGTCGAATATTACAACTGTTCGTACGGTCTAAGACGAAAAGATGGACAAGGAATGGTTTTAGCTTATGTTTCGGAAACACGCCCCAATTGACAGTGTAATTTTTGGCGAAATCCAAAATTCCGGCAGACAGATACAAGCGTAAAGATGCCCACGAACCATAACAACAAACGAGAATCACGGCGGTCTCTTAAAACAGGTGCTTATCTGTCATACAGCTGTGGCAGTTTCTTCATGAAAGCTTTTCTAACTTTGTCATCTGAAGGTAGAAAACTTGAAGGAACGGTACGAACTGTGTGTCTGCCATAACGATATACATTTAGAACATATTGTATACTTCTTGGATGGATAATGCTAAGTTAGGGTATCAATTACTACGTAACTGATATTTAATTATATTTACTGCTCCTATTCCTGGTTTCTGTTTGTTTTGCTCAATACTGTATAATTCTAGATACGTTCTTAGAAACTTGATGTTTTCTACTTTGTAACTGATTTGTAAAGTAGTGAACATCAATTTTCTAAGAACTTTTCTAGAATTATATTCTCAATAGATCAATAGCTAATTTAGTTACGAAGCGTACATGATATATTTTAATAGCATACATACACGACGCTGTACTGTTTGCGGCCTGATGAAATCTTCGCAAGTGACGCCGTCTGTTGAAACTGAAATTTAAGTAATTCAGGAACTTATTTAGAATTTATTGTGGGAACGGAGGAGGTCCTAATATTTCCTTCGGGATCATTTTTTTATAGTATTGTGATACATACATTTCTGTACTATTTTGAATTAAACAATCTATATTTTGTCACTACTCAGCGGGCTGTGAAACAAGTGTTAGGGGAAGACCGCCTAAGAGTACGCATTTTTTGTTTAGTACTACATTTCATGGAGAAGAATAAAAATTTTTGCAGTGAAATCAGCTTGAACTGTGCCCTGATGTTTTAATCAAAGAATAAGGTAGTTTCGAGTCAATTGAAACAAAAATCTGCACAGTAACTTTATTTCATTAGTAAAGTGCAAATGCGTACTCTTGGGGCAAGTGGCTTCCTAAAAGTACGCACTTGAAGGCACAAGAGTAGGCAATTTAAAAAAAGGAGTAAAACAACAGTATTTATTGCAATAAATGGTTTATTGAAGAGTTACAATTAAGATATATCACAGCTCAACAAAGTTCACATATCTCTTTGTTCTACGGTCGATCGCTGCGCATTCAGCATGGGCCCAAAGTCAGCAGCTTTGACACTGCATCCAATCTTCGCGATACTTTGAAGTGGCATACAGGTTGTTACAGTAAATGCAGGTTGGATCATCATCATCTTCACCATCAAAGTCCTTGAATTCATCTTATCCCTTGTTATATTTAATTTCCACAATCTGCCTCTTTGGTCTTTTATTAACCCCATTCGCACGATCTTCTAGAGTCTTCTTGAACGGAGTCGACGTCATTACTGCTGATGCTTTAGATCGGTTTTCTTTCTTTTTGCCCCTGTACCCTTTTGGACTTGGAAGAAGGTCTTTTCCCGTGACAGTTTGAGAATTCTCCAGGTCATCTGCATCTTCATCTTCAATGATGCCGATATTTTGTTCTATATCCGATGCGGGATTATTTGTGCTTACGTTTTGAACAGTGAACAACTGCCTGTCAGTTTTTCTCTGGTACTTTGATGACATTATAGCCTACCCACAACGAAAAAAATTAGCCATAAATATAAGTTCATTAGCACTGTCCCAAGAGTATGCACTAAAGAGCAACTTGCGTACTTTTAGGTCGTTTCGCCATTTTTCATTGTGACTCTCACAGGATCAAAAGTCGATAAGAAATTAAATATTTTTATCCCTCAGAAAGAATTAGAGACTTATACGGATATTATATCAATAGCAAAGTCTCATGATTCGACAATATAAGTGTGCAAACTCGTTAATGTATTTGTGCAAAACATTATAACAAAATGGCTGTCAGACAAAAAATTAACTTATCTCTCTTCTCGGTGAAGCAAACACAACTGGCGCTTTCCTACGGTATGACCAACTCATGCATCACATTCCCTGTGCTTGATAGCTTCTATCACCTAGTGTGAGAGATGTGAAGGGCTATGCGTACTCTTGGGCAGTGAGTACTTTTAGGCAGTCTTACCCTACCAAAAATAAACAAAATTCAAATGGAAATTTAATATTTTCGGAGAAATTTTGGAGAGGGAGTGACCAATGCCCTTCAGTCCCTTTCAGACTTTGTCTATACTACAGTAAAATAGTCATCAGCCGGCTATTTTGTTGACGACGACATAACAATCGACGACAATGTCAGAAATTAACATACTAAGCCCATTGCACATGGAACCGAAAATCGGTCGGTCGGATCCATGTGCAATGGGCTCAAGGGAAGCGCCTGAAACCAAAACCATCACACTGAAATGAAAAAAGGTAAAGTGAATGAGGGTGTTTTGGAACACAATTTAAAAAAAGAGTGATTCAGTCCAAAATTTAAATATTCAAAACACCCTCCTTCAACTTACCTTTTTTTATTTCAATACGATAATTTTGGTCTCAAACGCTCCCCTTAAGCACATTACACATGGATCCGACTGACCGATTTTCGGATCCATGTGCAATGGGCTTTAGTGCCTTTCTTCTACGATGTAAAAAAAA
This sequence comes from Thereuonema tuberculata, assembly GCA_023159025.1. Taxonomy (NCBI): domain Eukaryota; kingdom Metazoa; phylum Arthropoda; class Chilopoda; order Scutigeromorpha; family Scutigeridae; genus Thereuonema; species Thereuonema tuberculata. Next base: position 362,632,590 of record JAFIDM010009631.1, read on the forward strand.
AAGGCGCCATTTTTCACAATACTTTTCAACTCCGATTCTTAAGTGTAAAAAAAAAAATCAATTGTGCTACGATCATAAAAAAGTTACAAACCACTATTAAAAACTAAAAGAAAACCTAAGAGAAAACTTTAAGAAGCAAATACGACTTAATTCTAATCTGTTCTTTAGGGGTCGTCCATTAATTACGTGAGGTCAAAAGGGGGAAGGGGGGGGGGGTCCGGTAAAATCTCACCAAATCTCACCAAGGGGGAAGGGGGGGTCAAGGAAAATCTCACGTCAACTTTTTCATTCAGAGAATATACGTATTATAATAGATTACAACATTTTGTAATATTGACTTTTTGAACTTTTTTGATTTTTTGAAATCTGACGTGAGGGGCGGGGGGGGGGGGGTCCAAATTTTTTTAAAAACCCCTCACGTAATTAATGGACGGCCCCTTAAGTGAATCAGAGCAACAAAATATTCCTCATAATAACCAAGTAAGGACTTCTTTTGAGTGAACTCAAACGTTTTTTAAACCTTATGTTTGATGATTAAAACAGTCAGATATTTCACAATTCGACGATTCGTCAAAAAACAGAGGTTGATAAACAGAGGAATTCATCACTGCCAAAGCATTTAAGGCTTACAATTAAGTGCAAATTATATTAACTCTGACACGATGTCTTCCTCCGTAAATGCTGTTTGTCTTGGGAACTGATGGCAGCGAGTTACACTTAGACTAAAGCCCGGGGATTAGGTGGTATTTTCCTCCCACCCACAACTCCCATCACTCGTGCAGTTTAGGATCTACGACAAACATAACGTAACTCATCCCTCCCATTCCCCCAGGGGTAATCACAAAGCCAAGACGATTACGAATATTGAATTTTTATATCGCCTCACTTATTGTTGCACGAGGAAAATGGTCTCGTGCCATTGCCTTTCATCGACTCCTAAAGCGATTAATTCTCGTGCATTGCCTTTGAAAATAAAGTTAAATTTTTAATAAAATCAGTCATCAAATTTAATATTTTCTCGTTCATTTCATTACATTAGCAAATTACTAAAAAGAAAAAAAATCCAATATATGCTTTTATTTGGCTATTAAGTATTTTGGAAAATCATTACAAGATGTGATAATTATAAATGGCAATTTTTATCACTAAGTGTAGTTCACACAGAAATAACACACTTTTTTTTGTCTATTTTTTAAAGTCATTCGTTATTTTTAATCAATTATCAAAGTAACTATATTTCCTTTAGTACCATATTTTTTTTTTTATTTTTTATGGCTAATTGGTGGATATTAAATTTTGTTTATCGAAGTAACTTTGATATTTCATATTTTTTCGATTCTTTAAGATTCTTTGCTGCAGTTAAATTTTCATATTCTATGATATTCCTTGATAATGGATTATTTCTATCCGAAACAAGAAATTTTGTATTCTATTAATAGTAAATGATTTAATAAAAATCAAGTGTTGTTTCTGTGTGAAGTATAGGAAGACATATGGATTTTTTTCTATTATTTAAAATATACATAAAAAAGCAGTACAAAATATCTCTTCTAATTATGTATATTTCACAGTAATTTCATTCATTTTTTTTTGTAGTTTACTTAATAATACTTTAAACATCCCCCCCCCCCCCGAAAACATTTTTTTGTTTCGGTTCACAGGAATGTTGTAAGGATAATTAATGACCAGGTCTTCGCCTCAGTCTAATTCAGTCTTAAACCATGCGTGTCTTTGATGCAAAACAAATCTTAACGAGCAAAAGTGGTTGTAAAGTTAATGAAACTTTCATTTTGTATCAGTGTTACAGACTTCTGTTTACATCATCCCCAAAGCGTATCTTTTAAGTTGTGGCATTCGTTCAAAGATGTGAATGGTGTAAAATTTCCATGTTTTCCTTTGATCATTTCTTAATATCATCATTGTTGTAATAATACTGCTTAGTTAAGGAAGAATATCCAGCTGTCTTGCAATAAAAAAAAAATGGTTAATTTCGAATTGCATTTCAAATTTCACATTTTGGCTAAACTTTTTAATGCTGTTTAAGCCTTGTTTCATAAAATTCTGATATTATTATTGATTATTCTGATATATATAGAAAGAATGCCTCCACTCAACTGATTGTAAGCCTTGTATTAATATAGGCCTATATTAATCATCAGGGTAGGAAACTACATAGTGAAATTTCGGCTTGATATTAGTTATGTTTACCAATTTTCTGTTTTTTCTGTTTTCTCATTTCTATTTGATTGTAATTGTAATTTTGTAGAGTTGGTGAAATTTAATTTGTAATTTTACACGTATCTTTCTTTTTAAGAATATTAAATATTATTATTATTAAAATAAACATGCATTTCTGGTTTTAGATAACTCGAGCATTGTTTATCATCCAAACCTTTTAATGCTAGTTTAATGCTCTTACATGCAAGTTTCCTTTTTACCTTAAATATAAAGGAGAATGGCCAGATCTGCTTCACCACTGTATAGCGATAAGATATATATACGTAAGGAAAGATCTCCATAAATAAAACATATTTTATATATTATATGTATTAATTAATTATCATTTAATAATTACTTTCAGTAACAGTAACTATTGTTTTCATTTATCACATGTAAATAATTATTATTTACTTAAAATAAATGATAATATTAATTATTAATTACTTATAATAATTATTAAAAGTTAATTAAATAATAAATTCGAGAATTCCGATATCAACTAGACAGTCACATCTTGAATTGTATAACTCCGAACGGATTAATAATTGAGACGAGTCGTAATAATAAAAAAATGTTCTATTTATGGAGATGTTTATAGAGGTATATATCTTATACAGGGCTGGGGCAAGTTCCATACATTTGTCCCCATTGTCCTTTCATCTATAAACGATGAGCTTGGAACCAAAAACTATCATTACCGCTACCAAGAAATGTCGTAGTCATGATAAATTAACAACTAATATTTGAAAATGTTTTGTACTAGATTTGTATAGTTTCCGATTGATATTGCTGGAAATTGGACCCAAAACTAAGGAATCTAGTAAAACAAAAAGAAAATCCCCATTTATACGAAAGTGTTACCTGCAGTTGGATTATTTAAAGTTTGAAATGAAAAGTATTTACCGTATATGCTCCAATAAACGCCGAGGCTCTTATTGTCGCCGGTCTCTAATAAGCGCCGGGCTGCAGAGGGGACACGGCCAAATAGTAGCCGGTCTCTAACAGTAGCCGGGTCTTTTATATTTGCCTACCGTTACTAGTGCCAGAATCCGTATCTAGTCGTGCATAATACCTCACGGTACATTGCCTTACAAAATGCCGCCGGAACGGTCATTTGGCATTGCCTTTAAGATTCGCGCGGTGGAATACGCGAAAAAAACTTCCGGTGAGGCGGCCGCCCGTCATTGCGGATTCGGCCGACGAATAGCAGCGAAAGGTACAGAAAGACATTGCCATTTATCTTTAACAGTCTTATGAAGCATGTGAAATTCAAATAAAGTAGCTGTTTGTAATATTAGCCGGTATTTAGGTGTAAAAAATATTGCGTTCTGAAGGTTTTTGTTAACAATGGCCGGCCTCTAATAGCAGCCGGTCTCCATTAAGCGCCGGGAGCCGAGGCTAGTTTTGCAAATAAACGCCGGGGGCCTCTATTGGAGCATATACGGTACCCAGTTCTTTCGCCATTATTCAAAAGCACTCAAATGATTCAACGCTTCTTTTTCACTGCACGGTATTTGGTGGTAATTACAGATTACTTCAAAACTTTTTTATCATAAATAATTCATTATTATGTTAGAGCCCATCATCTACTATTGTTGAGATAGCATTTGAATTTTTCAACCATTGCAGCGTGAAACTGTCATTTTTTTAATGAATTTATTCTCGAACTAAAGAAATACACATCAATTTTCCAAGTGGCTTAAAGTTTTATTTTAGGCCTAATTTTTGAACATGTTTGCAAATTCCAGTAAAAATGTCCAGTGTATTAACATAGAAGTAATTTAGAAATTCTTACACTGAAATCCCCTTAATATATTAAGACTTTCTAAACTTATTGTATGTAAATACAGTGGACACGATTGTAAACAGATATATTGAAATCCTCTTAATATAAAACATCTGTTTATAAACGTAGTCCTAATGTGACTGTGGCGATGTTACTGCAAACAAGACTCTCGGGTATTTCCCACATCATAAAAGAGAGATAGACGAGGCCTTTCGCGTCCTATTGTTCAGCAATCGTCTTCAGGTCTGTTTGTAAGTATGGAATTCTTTTCTAATTATTATACGCTAATAAAAATCCATTCATAAATGATTTACAAATTTATAAACGATAAATACACGATATAATTTATTTCCTCCAAGATAAATATTAAAATTTTCTTGGTACCCTAAATTTTTTTTTTGATTTTCCTTAAGGCTTATTGTTTTTTTTACAAAAGGCTTTATTTTTTATTAAAAGAGTTCTAATTATTTCCAATTTTAGAAATGTTGTACTTGAAATTACATTAACATCTTCGAACATTAGAACAAGTACATTTTTTTTTTCGTTAACAAAATATAGTTGATCTACGAAATTTCGAATACCCACATTTAAGATTCATTAAATAGTTCAATAAATGCCAGTGGATCCATTATCAGAATACGGAAGTTACCATCGATAGAATTTTGGACGTACGTAAATTTCAAGTAATTCCGAATATGCAAAATTTATAGACCTAAACATGCCTTTTAACTTCTCAAACATTGAAGTTTATCAAAAATCTAATGATGTCTTCACAAATTAACTGTATTCGTAACTATGAAATTTTAATGTAATTGCTGCTTGGCCTTTAAATTCAACAGTTGTTGAGTTTTTGTTTTAAAATGAACCCTTAAATAGATGCAGAGCACAAAAACCTCGTTTATAATATGAAGTAGGATGTTGATCAGCACATTATTCTTTGGGTTGTTTCATGTACATAGTTTGGACTCACAAAGTAAAATGAGTTTGTTCATGAGAAGAATCTTCTAAATATGCATTTTAATATTGATTAGTGCATTTCATTGGCGTTATAAAATGAAAATGGCATTTTTTTGGCCCTGTAGTTCAGTAACCCATAAAATGGTCTAAAACACTAAAATATATTAAAATATAAACAGTATAAGTAACTTTTTAACTACATGAATTTTGATATAGATAATCATTACGTTATTCTTTGTCTTACTTAAAAAGTATTCAGTTTCTTAATTTGAGTATTTAAGCCCATAATTTAAAGCGGCCTATAAAAGGAAGTTGTAACCCAAAAGGACTAGGCGACAAGAATACATTTTTGAATAAGAAGTTTGCTGTTGATTAGTTATTTTACTGTTATAAGTTATAATTATAGCAAACCCTTTAAATGTGTAATTAAATGTAATTTCCGCATTAGTCTGAGTTTTTTTAGTTGACTGCTTACGTAAAGTGACATAAAACGAGTTTTGAAATCTATAGATCTCAGGAAGATTAAACTTTTCAACATACAATTTTGATTAAGATCGATCTATTATATTTTAAGTATTCACACCACGCGGACATATACATATATAGGTACAAACATACACATGGAAAACACATAGACATCATTCAAATCTGAAGAGGCGATTTTTCGTAAAATCGATAAATATTGTCGTATTTATTTTACTACATTACACAACAGTCTTCAATAATAAATATTATAAATAAGTAATAAAAAATACTCTCTATTTCAATAGAGTCAGATTGACTACTTTAATGTCCGGTTACAGTTATACAGTATAAAGAAAGTAAAAGATAGTTTAATGGTAGATCTAGACAACACGAGTAAACGTTCAACTTTTCTGCTTAATTAGTGAAACACATTATTTTTTTTTCTTATGATCAAAATTTCCTATGAACCCAATTTCTTCTAGAATCAACAAGATCATCATTTTTAATAACATTCATACATCAAGTTGTCGATTGATGTTCATAAAACTCATCATTTATTATTTTTCTAATTGTTTATAAGAATCATTTTAATTATCGTGTTTATTGTTTTTTAAAGGTAGTGAATCTTGAATATTCTTAAGCTAAATTCCCTTTTGTACCCAAATTTATATGTAAGAAGGTTTAACGTGCATTAAATGTAATATGAAAACGGAAAAAAAAATGTAGAGTTTGCCGGGTCCCACTTCCGAGAGCGGGAGAAGGAACCATAGACTTTCAAGTATTCTGAGCTTGATCATCGAAGCTAAATCTGGCTGATGAGTCCTAATAAGGACGAACCAGCTGTCCCAGATTGCTGTCGATGATGACTCAATGCGTGAAAGCAAGCGAATTTGTGCATTCTCTATTTTTTTTCCGTTTTCATTCTACCCAAATTTATCAATACAGTTTCTAGAACCAACAGTTTATAAATTATTACGGACTGTTAAACCTGTATATTTCGAGTGCGTTATAAACTCTTTTTGTTCTAACCGTTTCATCTGTTTGAAGAGGCACAAATGTAGAGGCTCTATCATAATTTTTGACAGCTATGGGCTATCATGTGGCAAAGTTAGAAATGATTGGAATTTTTCTAGCTGTGAATGAGAATCTCCACCTTGTAATCAGTCTTAGGAAGTCTTTTCGTCTTACATCACCAAAATATAAAGATTGAAATGATAAGTCATTTTTTAACTTTTATTTTTATTTTGCTACCAAGTATTTGCTTGAATAACAATATCAAAAACATAAATGAGAAGTGTTTGTTTAATTTTTTTTGGGGAGGGGGATTGGTGGGTAGGGCGGATTTTACACCCATTCTTTTTCTTCCATTTACAGTCCTTAATGCACATCGCATCAGATTCGAATTAGTGGAACGAACTAAATTTCTCGATGGGGGTGGAGGGGGAGACGAAAGTTCCTTTCTTTCAAATTAATATTCTTAAGGCTAAAAAAAAAAAAAGAAACCCGTACAGTGTTTTCTAGGAATCAGGTCCCTCGGAAACCCCGGAAACGGAACTAGAAAATTATCGTAGCAACACCAGGGGTCCCACAGCCATCTGAATTTTATGTCATCCCTCTCATCCACTTCTCTACACTTCTTTTTTTTTTCTCTCTCTCTCATTTTCGACTTTCTTCGGAGTGCACTCAAGTCAATTCGACGAAAGGAGATCAAGTTGCAAAACGCGAGGCTGTGAGGTTTGCGAAGAGCCACCTCCTGATAAGTTAATTTACAGCTGTTAATGCGGGGTTCTGTCCCATTAGATGATCCTCTTATCCATCAGAATTAAACTGCACGTCTTTTCCTCTCGTTTTCCATCCACCCCCGTCTTCCCCACCCGAATTGCCACAATTCAATTAGACTCTCCCATCTCCTTCTCTCCGTATTATCCTGCGTTTCGTCTGGGTCGCGTTAAAAAATTAAATCCTTAATAGATCCGATAGCAAAGGACTGCAATTAGACGGACGAGAGAGAAATTTAAAAAGCCTTTGCATACAGAGCCATCAGACTCGTCCCCGCCGGTCGTTCTTTTTTTCCCTCACTTCTTTGGGGTGAGTGGGTGGGTGGGTGGGGGAAGTTACAGCCACCCTTCGTTTAATTTGGCGAATGGAAAAACGAGATGTGATGTTGGTCGTTTGAATTAGAAAGTACGAGAAAGGAACCGAGACATTCAGTCTTACTCTCTTCTATCTTCTGTTTTAACTCGTTCTTCCTTTATTCTCGGTTGCTGTAAATTCATTACTAAAGAATTTCTAACCTCTCCTTAGACCATATTAAATAACTTCTTTTAATAACACTTTAAAACTCCTTACATCACATAGGCGATATTTCGTAAGCCTAATCGTCCTTACTTTTTCAAGGCTTTTTTTAAAACCTTCCTGGGAAGAGAGAACCATTTCTCTTCTTCCCAAACACCAACATCACAAAAAAATAAAAATAAAATAAAAACAAACAAGAATCTCAAAACATGCTAACAAATAAAAAACGTGAATCATACTACTAATAATGTTCACATAAATGTCCATTGTTCATTCTTCGAGTAATTTAAAATAAATCTCTGTCTTTAATTTGTAAAGTTAATTTTTAATTTTTAAAAAAGGCTTGAAAAAGTAAGGCCGATTAGGCTTACGAAATATCGCCTATGTGATGTAAGGAGTTTTAAAGTGTTATTAAAAGAAATTTCTAAACTCGTTTGACATGAAATTGTAGAATTAATTACGTTGTGTCTGACCTCTCCTTAAGAGATCAACATGAAATGTAATCAAATAAATACAAAAAAGAACTTACTTTTAAACTTGAAATCTATTTCCGTATTCAGTTGTTTCTGTCTTATCATTTACTTATTGTATTTTATTAATTATTTATGAAGAAAAATTCAAGAGCTTAAAAACTTATTTAAGCCCCACCTTTTAGATTACATATGGATTCTGAGAGAAGCTACTCAGCTGTTCTTGTAATAAGTCAATCACTCGACTTCTCGATTGGTTATCCAAATGTCGTATAAGCTTATCGTTTACTAACAATCAAATAAGCTATCTCATCAATTCATCTGACCATCATTCAAATTTGACGCAATTTTGATTTTTTTTTTCAAATCAATGGAGAAATATTTATTTTGTTCCTATATATATTCGACAATCTTCAAGAGGGTCAGTGTATACACATGTACCCATAGACGCACCCATAAACTTCGTGATTTTTTACATCTACTTTGTAAAATAGACTAAAAGTGCTTAGATTAGTAATTTCGTAAAATTATCCTTCAAATTCAAATAGGCTTCTTATAGTTTGAAAAAAACTATTACTGAAAATGAGTATTAAATTACTAAAATTTTAATTGACAATTCAGTAATTAGACGATGATACCTAACACATACAAAGTCACATACACAAAAATTTTTTTTTTTTTTACTTTCATCTTTTTAAAATTGACAATAAAATAGATATTAGAAATTAAGTTCAATTTAGTAAGGCAGTCTGTCTGTTCAAATAATTGCGAAAATTCAAATTTATGAATATTGAGTAGACTGAATATGAAGACATTGGAAATTTATTAAATGCAAGACTGTTTGTGTAATAGCATCATCTTCCACCTCATCGCAATCAACTTTTTTTCTTAAACTATTATTAAAATCAGAGACTGAAGGCCTTTTTCTTGTGGTTCATTTGCACTTGAGCCCTATTTGACAATTTTTTCCAAAGTGGATATAAATTCAGAGAATAAAAAAAAATACTCAAAGTATTCAAATGCTGAAAACATGATTGGACTAAAACGTAAATTTAATAAGTAATCTGTATTAAACTAATAATAATTTTTAAAGTAATAGCGCTAATTTAGTATAAAGTTACCGGTAAATATAATTTAGGTTTGGAGTCCAAAAAAAAAACCAAACAAAAACTAGGAACCCGAATAGGACAAAAATTAGACTCACCAACCAAGAGTTAAGAATATAAGGAGACTTAATTTTGGAATCATATTTCCTTTGTGGACCAGAGGAACAGGAAAATTAAAAAAAAAAAATGGTAAGTCTCTTTAATTCAACAACTGCAAATTTTAAAAACATAAAAATTCGAATTCTTAAAAATAAATAAGGAATAAAATTCAAAAGAAAATCGCTAACTTTATAAGTTTATCATCAAATAAGCGTTTAACATTCAAACTGAATTTATTTCAAAGTCAGTTTTCCTCTGAAGTCGTTGAAGCTTTTACTGGAACCAATATATCTTGACTCTAACGGGAAAATGCCATTTTAAAACACAGCAATACAACAACAGCACGATTCTAATGACGTTTGAAGTACATTGTGTTTATATCCAGTGTTATCACGTAGATTCTTATTACTTGTATTCATGTGTTGATCCGAACAAGTTTTTAAAGATTCGAGGCCTGAACTTTTCACCTTCAAATTAGTGTAAGTAATAGGTTTTCAGTTGATCATCGATATTTTAAAAAGAATATTTAAAATAAAAGTAGAGGAACATATTGTTTAAGCAAACACAGAAAAAACACAGAAAAAGATAGAATCCTAAAACTTTCAAAATACTTTAATCGGAGTTCATTTAAGCCCAACAATTTTGGTAGGATTTAAATTTAGGGACAGGTCCTTAGGAATGGTTTCCAAAGAAGACGAGCAGTTATTGAAAAATTATTCTGAAGTAAAATCTAATTAATATTAATAATTTAAGTAATATATAATTTACGTTTCATGATAAAATTTTATTTATTGCTAACTGTTGATTATTAACTATAACTGTAATAATCATTTATTTAATTATGACTAATTTTTTTTAATATTTTTATTTATTTATTAACAACATATAAATACAGCTCAGTACAGCCCCATTAGGGAAATGTATCTATCAATGTGTTCTGAAAATTAAATTTATAATGATTTTTTTTACCTAAAATATTAAATTGAAGAGCATATTAAATTGAATAATATACAAACTTATAGGTCTAACAAGTGCAGTTACATAAAAAACAAACAAACAAACCAATATTCAAGAAATTAACCTGATTAAATCAATTTTATACATATATTAGTTATAAAAATAATACATTTTGGAAACATTAAAAAATAACGTCTTCATTTCGTAATTTATATCATTGTACAATAATAACAAAAAATTAAGAATTTTTGTTTTTTTTAGGTAGCCTATTTTCAATAAGTCAAAATCAATAATCATAATATACCATTTTTTTTTTATAAGATGTTTTTTGACTTTCTAGAGAAGATATTTGTATTCATATTACGGTATTTATAATTCTTTCGATATTGAAATAAATATTTTTTTGTCCGTAACTATTAAAAATTAAGGGATAAAATAATTTTATGTTACTATTTTGTCTAAGTTAATGATTTCGATTGCTATTTTTTTTTTATTTCTAATACTGTATTTTAAATAGTTTTGTGTAATTACATTATAAATGAATTTTTCTTTTGGAAATAAAGTTTCATACTTCAGTAAATTGTGGCCCGGTAGCCGAGTGGGTAAGGTCGCTTGGCTGCGGGTTGGAGGTGGCGGGTTCGGTTCCCGACCTCGGCGGAGGGCGGGAATTTTTCCACGCTTCTTTCTCCTACAAACGGGTCCTAGGGTCTACCCAGCCCTCTGTAGAATGGGTACCAGGTTTCTTTTCCGGGAAGTTAAGCTGACCACCCGACCTCAATCTAGTCCCGTTGGTCTCGAAACGCTGGGAGCCTTACCTCCCGCGCTCCCATGGGACTACAGGGCCTGTTTATGGGATTGCTTAACTTTTTTTTTAACTTTAGTAAATTATAATTTCTTTTATGTAAATTATTCCGATCAATTTTTTAAGAAATTAATTTAAGTATTTTTAATTTGTAAATAATCAGGATCTATATTGTTTGTGTTGGGTCTAATATTAATTCGTCCCATTTATAATAGAATCAAATAAAGCATAGTGAAGGAAGACTTTTGTTGTTTTAGTTGGTATATATTTTTTTATGTGATAAATACACACACACACACACACACA
>JAFIDM010009631.1:362649052-362665995 GCA_023159025.1 Thereuonema tuberculata
ATTGTAATACTTAAAATTCTTTACTATACTGCCACAATCTCAACGCAAAAATTGCAATTTATATTTTGTTCTGTTTTTTGAACATGAATCAGAATAAAAAAACACCTTTGAAAATTTGTGATTTATTTTTTCGGTCTTATCAGCATCTAATTTTGAATTGTTATGAAGTCATTTTGTACAGCATGTCTTGCACTGATAGAATTTTAATAAAATTAAAAACAATAATAATCTGTTTTGTCTGTTTTCTATCAACTTTTTATTCAATTAAATAAAATTACAAAATTTATTTAAATATATATAAAATTTAAGCATAATATAATATTAAGCATATAGTAGTTAATTTATTGTATGTATATATAGCCTATGTGTGTGTGTGTGTAAACAATTAGATTATATTTGTTATTATAACTTCGTAGTTTTGATACTCTCTTGTTCCCGCAGTTCCTTGCAGTTAACAATCAAACGCCAATCAAAAATTTGCAGATTATTGCCCAAGTGCACCAAACTTCAATTAACTTTGACGGCTGCGTTGTGGACGTAACTAAAATTAGTAGGGGGGGGGTGCTGCTGCAGAAAAATTTTAGACTTTATTTTAAAATTGTATGAAAAGAAACAAACATGTATAAAAAGAAATTTATCAAGTTTATAAATAAATTTTCTTTTTATGCATGTTTGTTTTCTATAACACAATTTAAAGCAAAGGCTAAAATTTTTCTGCAGCAGCACTCCCCATTAATTTTAGCTATGTCCACAATGCAGCCATCAAAGTTAATTGAAGTTTGGTGCACTTGGGCAAAAGTCAGATATTTGTTGCACCTTGTTTATGTGTTTATGGATTCGTTTCTAAGAGTTCGTAACGAAATTTAGTTTGAAGATTTCAAAATTAAGAAAAAGATTTTTAATCAGCTTGTTTCGTTTTTTCACAGGCCCTAGTTATATCGATGACCCAAACGTATTTAAAATACATTAAAATGGTTCGTTGCGCTCTAGGACTGTTACGAGAATATGGAGGTAATCATATATGTATAATATATTCAATAAGGTAATTGAATTTCGTCACTTTTCAGGCAACTGGAAAATATGGGATGAATGCTAATTCTCCCCTCCGCCTTCATCCCACTTTAAATAGCATCTGTAAAAAGAGAGAGAAAGAAAATTGGACATATTTATAAGTTAGTATCTCTTCTTCAAATAAACTAAAACTAAAGTTGGTTTTATAAAGCAAAGTCGTTAAAAAAGTGAAAACGAAATATCGACATTCTTAGATAAAATCCAGAAATTTCGTTTTCTATTACAACTACATATACATACATACATAGTTCTCTGCCAAGGGCAGGTCCTTCACTGCAAACCCAGCATTCTCCAATCTTTCCTATTTTCTGCCTTCCTCTTCGTCTCACATAAGATCCATTTACCATAATGTTGTCGATCATCTTAAATCTTCTTCTGCCTCGAACTTTTTTACCGTTCACCATTCCTTCCAGTGCATCCTTCATTAGGGAGTTTCTTCTCAGCCAGTGACCCAACCAGTTTCTTTTTCTCTTCCTGATCAGTTTCAGCATTATTCTTTCTTCACCCACTCTTTCTAGCACAGCTTCATTTCTTATTTTGTCTGTCCATTTCACATGCTCCATTCTTCTCCATATCCACATTTCAAATGCTTCTAGTCGTTTCTCTTCACTGCGTCGTAATGTCCATGTTTCTGCCCCATACAATGCCACACTCCACACAAAGCACTTCACTAGTCTCTTCCTTAGTTCTTTTTCCAGAGGTCCGCAGAAGATGCTCCTTTTCCTATTAAAAGCCTCCTTCTATTACAACTGTAATAGAAAATATACTTCATCGGATGTAGAGAGTTCTGCTCAGCTATTGAAGGATAGGAAACGTTATAGCTAAATATTAATAAGGTGCATCTTAAAAGTTACAATTCATCATTAAAACATTAAATGCATGACTTCAACATTCCCAGCGTTAAAAAAGTAAATTTACAATGTAAAATGTTTTTATATCAAATACCTATTGAAAATGTGTGGCGATGGTAAGATATAAAGTTTAGCTTTGTTTTTATTTTTCTATCATATTTTGAGCTTCATCCCCAGTAAAAGTCACAAACATATTACATGTTACAGTATTTGAATGATTCACTATCACGTAAGTCTTATTTTTTAAAATTGAACACGTTTTCATGTAATCTCTCTTATTATATTTTCGTAATTATCAAATTAAGATCACAGAATATCGTTAATTTTTGCAATACCATTATATCATTTCGTTATCTTATTTAGTCTTATTAATATGGAATACTTCAATCAGTTATGACGTCTTGACTAAATACACAGGGTGTTTCAGAAATGGTAGACAAAGCGAAGAGATTCCAAAGGTCATTTTGAGTCGAAGATGTTCAATGACATTTTGTTGTACGGGCCGTAGTTTTAGAGTTAGGAAATGAATGCTTTGAGAATGGTTCCTAATCAAAGAAAGCTCAGTTCACATTAGAAAGTGTAAGTAAATAAGGTAAAGATTTATTATAAAAAGCAATCCGGATAACAAATGTCATGACTGAAAACAGTTATGATAATTAAAGAAAATGCTTTAAATGGCCAGAACTGAGCTTTCTTTGATTAGGGACCATTCCCAGAGCATTCATTTCCTAGCTCTAAAACTACGGTCCGTACAACAAAATGTCATAGAACATTTTCGACTCAAAATGACTTTTGGAACCCGTATCTCTTCGCTTTGTCTACCATTTCCGAAACACCCTGTATATAATAATAAAAAATAAAAAATAATTTGATGAAATCAAAATAAAAATGAAATAAGAACAAAAAAGAAAAAAATGTTTAACAGACAATGAGCAAAGGCATGTGAAAGTTGGTCGACATACTAAAAAAAAATAATAACAATGCATTTTACTTTGTAACATTTCAGGAAAACAAATAAACAAAACTAATGCAGAAATAGTAATTGGAAGTTTACTTCTCTTAAAGTTCATGAAACTAAATAAAGTATAAGAACATGTGATGATTTGGTCATAATAGACTACGCATTTGAAAAATTTTCTCTTCTGACAAATTCAATTTAAATTATGAGATGTTGGATATCTACATTCAAACGAGAGATAAGAATTTGGTTTTTGTCTAAAACATGTTCTTCAAAACACTAAGATTGGCAACCATTGATAAGGGTAATAACGATGTTAATGATAAAGATGGTTATAATAAATGATTCGGTTTATTTTTAGGCTAAAAGCTTCGACTTTATAAGGAAAATAGGCTCCAAGTTCCTTTACATTCCTATTATACGTTCCATTAAACTGTACTTGTTATAATCCATTCAATAGTAAGTCAGAATGCCTCTTTCTCTTGAACGTGTTCTTCCTGTTCATCTTTTTCCCTTTCGGATTCAATGTCGATCTAGTAGTTCAATTCTTTCAAAAAGGTCATTCCATTTTAATTTCCTACATAAAGGAACTTCCTATTATTAATTGGAATTATACACTGTAATTAAATATCTATTGAATTAATCTAAATTTGAATTTCTTAAAATCGATTGCATGGGTTGAATTTAGAAATGAGATATTTATATTTTGAATTGGAGATGTCTTATTAGACTTAATAGTGGGCTTTATTTAGCCAATACTTAAGATTTAATATTCTATCACAACCTGATTTAGAAATGCGATTTTTAATACTAGAGGTTCTATTCATTTCTAATAAGCTAAAGTAGATATGAATTAATTTAAAAACTATTAATAATATAAATCTTTTAGATCTAGTTTCAATTTATAAGATTATTGGTAATCTTATAAATAAAGCCTGCTTCGATAGATATAAATATAAAGCCTGCTTCGATAGATATTATAACCTTCTGTGGAAACTTCATTAAAAGTGTAAACTTATCTATTTTCATTAATTGTTTGAAATATTGAAATAAAGCTTTCTTAATATTGCAAATCAAGAACATTGGAACAATTATTTTTATTTATTGAAAAAATGTAAGATAATTACCTTAAAATTTCATTATTGATCATAGTTTTACACTTAAGATATTGTTTGTTTAGTTCCATAAGTTGTTTTAATTTGTTACTGAACTCATATCTAACGATCTTATTGGATTTCACTTAACCAGTTTGAAAACATTTTTTTCCCCCGCAAGTATCCTTTTGCTTCTTTTTGTAAAAGATATTTTACTGCAGTTTGGTTTATTGCTGTGATCATTAAAATGCTTTGAAATCTCTTCAGGACTTTTTTAAGTCCCGCCAACGGCTGCTCGATGTCCACAGTAAGGTACTTTCCGTTGTTGCTGTGGTCGTCAATAATCGATTGGAAACTCCTTAACCGAAGTCGTTGTCAGCGTTTATCGTAGCGTCTATTAGGGAAAACAATAAGCCTAACGGAGCTGCGAAATAAATAGCAAAGAGAGAGGGAAAAAAAATCCACGATGGTATGGCCGAGAAACCATGGGGGATGGGCAAAAGAGTTATTCAAAGTTTGTTTCACTCCTCGGGAGGGCGGTAGATTGCTCAGCTACTCTGTTTCCACCCGCTGCTAAATAAACTTTTAACCGCTGCAGTATTGTGCAACGATAAAAATACAAATGTAATGGGCGATGGAGAACAGTGCTAATGACTTTCCTCGCTGCCTGACTTTCTCTGTATTTGTTTTAAGGCCCGTTTAACTACCCTTTCCCTTGTCATAATGGAAGGGTAATGCATGGGAGAGAAGGGGGAGGGGGTTCCCTTGAAAAATCTATGATTTTTATATGGTATATTAAGAGTATTCAGAATTCGACCACATAACGCACGCGTTTGTACACGCGAACAGCTGAAAGGGTGACCTCCCATTGGCTGCTGTATACCTATCCTTAGTTTAAAAGATGAAGGTGATTGTAGCAGAGAAGGGGTAATTTTTTTTTCTTCTTTTTTTAACCCTTTTCCCTAATTCTTGTCGACATTCATTAGATCATTTGCAGTCCGCTCTGCTCATATTAATCCTATACAATCGTTTGTTCAAAAAACGCCTTCGGACATAAATCAGGGAACGTGTAGGGTCACCAACAACCCTTTTGTTTCTTGCACCTCATTGTGGTTCTTGTCTCCTTCAAAAAAAAAAAAACTTTCCAGCGCTGTAACCTTTGGCGTTCTGAATACGTACACAGATAAATACCACTCCGATAAATATAAATCCGTCCGTTTTGGCGCTTTTGTCGCCTCGCCTGTTCCTGTTTTCTCTAGGTTAATCTCGGATCGGAACAGAAAGGGTTGGGGAGAGGGGCTGTAGGTGTCTTTTATTGTCCAATCAGGGCCTGAATATGTTAATTACTGGGTCTGAATCCAACGATTTACGAGCGCAGCGAAACTGGAGGTTGATTGTTTTTCGGAGTCGCACAGGCATATACACAAAAATCACGTCACCTGCCTTGGCTACCTCTTTTTTTTTTTTCTTCTCCCCCACCGTTTCTTTCTTTTTCCCCTTTCTCGGTGACTCCCTTTGGGCTCGGCGCACGCGCGCGTGTTTTGTGTAGCGAAAGGGTTCACAAAAAGAAGAACTGGTTTTCTTGGGGGCTGCTACAGCTGTACCCGAAGGATTAGAAACGAGGGAACCCCGGTCTTCTTTCACGGCGTACGGGTCGCGCTATACCGGGAGGCCGGCCATTTCACCGGCCGTTGAGCTATTTATAAACACGCAAAACCGTTCTCGGCATCTAATCTTATTCAGACAAAACAAGGCGCGCGGTTGCGTTGGTACGAAAGAATGAATTCACGGCAACCGACTGTGCTTAACAAGGTTCTGGCCGTTTCAATAGCATTGCCGTTCATTCAGGCACCCGTATTATGTTCTCCTTTTTTTTTACTCTTTTTATTTTAATCCATTCCCTTGGTTTTCTTCCTGTTGCTATTTTCAACCCTTTCTTAGATAAGAAGTGGAAAGAGGGCACAAAGGATTAAGCTGTCGTACAGGTATTTCCTGACCCGATGTTAGGCAGTCACAGATAAAAATAAACCAACTCTAATCTTTGTACTGAAGCCATCTCAGCCAGCGACTGAATCACACAGAAAATCATGTTATTTCAAATCAAGCTTCGAACAATAAATGCCAATTATTTAATAGTTTAGTTACAGATAGTGCTATGTAATCTAATGACTTATATTGTTTATTTTTTTTTTTTCGGATCTAATATTGATTCAAATCATTAGGATAAAATTCAATTTTTTGAGCTGATTTTTAAAAATCTCAGATGTAATTTTTTTTTAAATTAGCAACCTCACTTAATTTATTTCATAAATTTCTTTTATGAAATAAAATTTGATTGTTTGACCATTCCACCAATTTCTTTCTTTACAATTACAGCTCAACGACATTGGCATTTAAGTTTAAGTAAAAAAATTTTAAATTTGATAAAATAAAATTTCATTCTGCAAATAGAGAAAACATTTTTTGCTCTTGAATGCATAAACATAAGCTCACAAAAGATCAACTGTGAAAAAATAAAAATTAATAAAAGACACTACTTATATAAATTATTTCAGCCATTTTCCGAATGGAAGAACGGCTTATAAAATTCCATATCTTTTCGTGTGTGTCCAATAACATTTGAACCAGTGAACAGAACTTCTTGATTGCTCTATTTACGGATGAAATTTAATGCTTCTTGATTTGAAAAATGTTTTCAGACAACTAAAAGCAGACCGGACCCTCCCGCGTAAATTGAATTGCAGGTAGGCCTAATTTGAAATTCGCTACCTAGTGATAAATCTTTTAAAAGCCCTTACATTTTTCTGAAATATTTTCTTCTAAAATTAAAATTAAAGAAATGGTGGCCTGAAGATAATTAATTTTACAGAAAGTTGGCTCTTAAGATCTTCAGGAGCTTCTTATAATAAAATTACCTTCCCGTAATTAATTGGTTTAATTGAATTGAATTGTAAATAGAACAGAAAAATGAAAGAGCATGTTTGTATCTTCTTTGTGCCAAGGATGAAAAGAAGAATGACCAACATACGTCGACAAATCACCATGAAAATAGTTGCTTAAAAACAGCCAATGAACAGCAATTACCAATTCCCTTTTTTATCTGTTTGCTCAGCACGTGCCTGTTGCCAGCTGATGTATTGATCAACTTTCAATAGTAATCATTCATTCATTCAGAATAATCCTATTAGGATGCAAAGTTTCCAAACAAAGATCTAAAGAAGTGCATTTTATACTTAAGCAATTATAGTATTAAAATCAGTATTAATAAACGTAATTGCATTCAGCAATGATTAAATAAATTTTGGTGAAAGACTATTGTTGCCTATTTAACAGTTCGTTAATTGATTTTTCATTAATTTAGTAATTTCTCAATTTATGAAAAATTGAAATAGACAGAACAGTAATTAAATGCAATTAAGGTTTCAAAATGATTTTAAAATTTAGTTACTAAATTTACCACTAAATTGTGCAATGATTAAAAGAATTACAAAAAATAAAACAAAGATTCAGAATAAATAAAAGTTCTCTGCAGAATTATAAACCAATATAAGTACTAGATATAAATTATACTATATATACATGTGATTTATATTATATACTAATAATATGTAATACTATTGAAGATAATGATAAATTCAGGGATTTTTATTTTCTAATTATCAGTTAATTAATAAATGTTAACAAAAAAGCTTTCTCTGTATTGAAACCATTAAAATTCTGACTACGTGTAGTAATTTTAATACGATGAAGCAACTAATTATAACAATGTTATTTTAATGTTTTTTTTTTATTTTTTCTCTTAAACGTCAATTTGATGGATATTTTCCATAAATAAAGCAATTTTCCGTAATAAAATCAATAAACCTTTTTCCGAATAATTTAAGAAAAAAAAATTGATTATGAGTTAAGAACCATTAACTAATATTCATTGTTGGTTTTTTTTTTCTAACATCACTACAAATCATCATCAAACTTTAATTGTTTTTAAAAGAATTTTAAAGAAAGAGTTATTTCTGTAGATGTAAAATGATATTTTTATTCATTCTTAAATTTTAATAATCTTGAGGAGTCGTTTTTGAAAATGGCTTTTGTAATTTGAATAAGTTTGTTCTTGTGCTTCCCCTATAACAAAAGTTCCAGTTCAGTTTCTCATGGGCCTCTATTTTAAACTAAAACATTATTAAACAATTATTTTATTTGCTTTCCTCTAAAATTACTTGAACTCTTAAATTTTTTAACGTTTTAGCAACCCGTAGGGAAGAGCTATGAGGGTTCTCGTGTTTGTGTAACGCTCTCAACCGGGAGTCGGAACCCCATGAGCCTACCTCATTGAACTCTTCATCGCTTGAGCGTTTGGGGAAAATCCATTTCCGGTTTAGACCACTTCCGGTTTTTTTGACTGATTGGGTCAAGAAAATAGAGGTAATTGGAGAAAATCGGGGTTTACCTATAATGAATCGACTGCGATGAGAACGAATAGGGTATCTTCAACTGAATGTGGCCATTTCCGGTTCAAGTTGGCCACTCACTTACCGAATGGTCCAAATTGTAAAGGGGTTTTATATTTTATATTTCTGAATTGACTTTTGTTTTACCCCATCCCTTCGAATGCATTTGTTTTTCCTTCATTAATAGCATCGAAATATAGAAAACTAACAGTAACAACAACAACAATAATAATAATAATAATAATAATAATTTTATGGTAAAATTTTGCAGAAGAAAAATTAAAATACGCTTATTACCGGTATATTTTTGCTTCAATAAAATTTTATCATAAAATTATTACTTTTTATATCACATTCTATTTTAGTGCGATATTTCATATCTTTGAACACATAAAAATATTTCGGATGTCCGGTTCTAAGTTTCAGTGGTTTCAGTTGAACAATAATTGATAAATTTAAAAATATTTGAAAACTTTTCTCAACAACTCTGAAGTCAGTAATTCTCATTTTTCGTGACTCACTTGAGTTCAAAATAGCTCATCTTAAAAATACATTTATTTTAACAAAATGATTTTTCAGGTCAGACAGTGATTCCAAAAAGTAGGAGAAATCAAGAAATAAAGGAGAATTTATTGCTTTCATTTCGTTAAGTAAAGAGGTTATTCACTGTAAGTGGCTTTTATCTTTAAAACTCTAAGAAATTTGATACAGGAAGAAAAAAAAATGTCGACAAGAATGTCATTAACTAAGTATAAAATCTTATACATAAAAGAGGATAAAAAAAAAAAAGAGAGATGGTATTGGTAGTAAACAAGCAGCAGTCGAGTAAAAGAGAGCTCAAAAAAGAAATAAGTTTGGTTATTGCAGTTAAAATTGTAACCAAAAAGTTTTTTTGGGTTTTTTTTCGCACTCCTGAAAAATTTAACTTTTGTAAGGCAATTAGGAAAATTGCAGAAATTGTACAATTGGATAGAAAAGTTTTCTATTATAACTTAAAACTAGAAGTTAGTAAAAAAAATTGACTTGTCTAATTCCGCTGGAATTACACTTCGATGTTTCTCAATTTTATTTTTAAAAGTGAAATTTGAAATGAAATTGCGTATCTTTAGAAAATGGGTGATTTTGGAGCTAATTTAAGACCCCGACACATAACATTATTACGCCAGTCAATCATTGAATTAAACTCAGCTATTTAATAATTTCTAAGAAAAGTTAAGCTTAAAAACCAGATGTCTGTGTGTGCTGAATTTCTTCTCGCTTACTTTTTGAACCAATCAATGAATCTTGAAACTTGGCATGAATATTTAGGACAAAAGAATGCGTCTCTATATTTTTCCTTTTGCTTTTAGTGATGAAATTTACCCTCGCCAGGAGATTGAATTCTCCAGAAAAGCTATAGACTGAAACATTTATAGACAGACGATTTGATAGTGATACGCAATAATACTTTGAAATTTATTTTGTTTGTGAGTTCTTTCATTAAATAGAAACTGAATTTAGTTGGCTTAACATAAATACTTGAAAATTTGAATGTAGATTATAATTTATAAATACTGAGACTTTGTATTATTTTAACTTTTTCAAAATACAAAGAAACTGAGGAAGCCACGTCCGAGTGTGATGAAAGCTGTGGGACTCCTTTTTTAAATTTTTAAACTTTTAATGTTAAATTTTAGACTTTTGTGTGCGGGCTAAACTTTTTATCAAAATAAGTATAAGTTAGTAAATATTTTTATTAGTTTACTCGAAAAATGAAATATAGTTGAGTTGTAACTAAATTCAAGAGCCCGCCATTCTTGTAATTTTTTAAGAAAATATTTCAGGCAAAAATATAGTGGCCTTAAAAAGATTTATTGGATCTCTAACTACAAGAAGAACCGTTTACTGGTTCAGAAGCTGTTGGAGTGATTGCACATAGATGCTATGATCTGTTCCCTTTCTTTTTGAAATGTTAAAAAATAAAAGTAATGAAGTCATTTTACGCGCATAGGCACTTGTTAGTAGAAAGTTTCCAAATTAGAAATTTAAAACATTAAGAAAATTAAAAGATAAACGGATTTATGGAAATATTGAATTCCTTCATCAAATAAAAATTAATGCTGCTATTATAAACTAATTCTGTAATTGTTATGTTATTGGATAGTTACTTAATTGGCCTAGGAGGCAAAAAGCCTTCACTGCTCTAACTGTAGTTCTCATAATCGCTAATAGGGAAAGAAAGTTTATTAGTTAGACCAATGGAGACATTAAGCATTTCACGAAATTATTTTTAATATTATTTTAAAGATACGTAAAATATTGTTTTATTTTTTAAAAGAAAACTTGTTTTACTTTATTTAAAGAAAATCAATGTTAAGAATTAAGTTTAGTTTGGAAACTTATCGTAATGAATAAAATATGGCGACTTGTGATATTTCTTCAGAGTTAAAAAAAAAAGCAGGAAGAGTAATGTGCGGAAGTTCCATCGAATACAAAGAACTGAATTAACAATACAATTTCACTTGTTTATTTTCTAAACATAAATAAAAGGATCAAAATAATGTCGTTCTCTTTTTGAGCTCCAATGACTGTCCTACAATAGTACGCGGTACTTAAACAAAAGTAAACGTTCCACTACACCTGGAACAATATTGGTCTTTGGGAACATGGAACAACGGGCAAGCAAAGGCTTGTAACCAACTTTAAATATGATGCAATTGATAAATGAATCCATTCTTCTAATAATGAATTCTCCACACCGACACCACTAAATGGCAACAGTCATTGTAAAATTTTTCTTTTCTTCTATTATATAACTAGGCCTATTGTATACTAATTTATAAGGAAAAAAAATGTAATTACGTTTTTGTATTTCTTTGTTATTCTTAAATAGGAAATTTCTTAAATGGGATGAATTTACGAGAACAAGTATTTATGTGTACAGGTACCGTTAGGAAGAAATCAGAATAAAATACATTTGATTACACGTAAATTGATTAATAATAAACAAAAGTTATTCAAAGAAATTAAAGCATGCTTTTCTTAAATAGCTGATTTTTTTTTTTTAATAAGGCCTAGTAAAAATAATACAAATAAAGTTAAACGTTTATTTTAAAATTAAATATATGTTGAATATAAACAGTACAAGTTTTCATTTTCTGAAAAAAAAAAAAAGATAATTAAATCCGCATTAGTTAAGTTGTCTACATCCATTTAACTTTTATCCTATCCAAGCGCGAGCCTGAGGATTCCTCAATGAATTACCATGCGTTGTAAGACGTCAGCGTCAGTAGGAAACCATTGTTTCACATTTGATGTCGTTTGTTTTTTGGACTTTTTGTCATATCTCAGCAAGGACCTAATCCTCGCATGAAAATTTCACAAACCAAAGTTATATCGTGTCGTGTGATTAAATATGCATTCCCAGTTTCAAGAGGATCTACGCAGGGGTTCAAAAGTTATTGGAGTGAAAAACACTCGTACACACGTAAACTGATTGGTTGTTCAGCCTCACTATCATAGGAAGTTGGCTAATAATTGCAGTAGCCTTTTCGTGGGAATTGGGTCACGTCTTCAGTTGTAACTAAACACAATTTGATTTTTTTTTTCAATTGCGGATACGAAATAACTGTGACGCAAATCCTATCGGAATTGCTTTTATTTCTAGATCTAAGTTTACTCAAATGCGTTTTCTATTGATTTCTCCAAAGGAAATTGTTTAAACAATAGAAATAAAAAAGAAACAAGATCGTCAATTGTTCTTTTGTGAGTCACGATAATTTGTTTTAGTGCTTTCAACTCCGGTATGTCTCGGCCGCGGTGAGAAGCCAATGTATCCACGTATGTGTCTTTTAAAGATTAAATTGTGTTTTTCTTGCGTTTGTTTACTGCGAAAGGGAACCTCCGAACCGTTTTAGTGATCGTCTTTTTTTTTTTTTTTTTTCCCGCTCTCCCTTGTTCCGATTCGTCTTCCCTCCCTCCCACCAATCTCATTTGCGTTCTCTCAATCGAATTACCCTGATGTGTGTAACTCGATCAGGCAAATGCAAGAATGAACCGCCGTAAAGCGAGCAACAACCATCGGCGGGCTGAGGTACCTCTCTCTGGCTGTATGTCATGCTCGTTTACTTCACTCTCGTCAGGAATTTAATTCAAAACATTGGTTTTGCATTCACGACTTCCTGGCGCTCTCCTTGGCTTGTTTGGCACATAGTTCAGGTATCTCAATAACCGTGGTTAATTATAGGAGCGTCACTGTTAAAACAGGTCTTGCTCTGTCTCTCTTAATAGTGTTTTTGGTCAATGTTAAATTCAGGAAACACTTAATATGAAATTAAATAACAAGAAGTATCGGAAAGAACGTGAAACTTACTTTACTATTTGTTCAAGTAATTTTTTTTTTAATTTTTTATTTAAAATTGTGACTATAATAGATACGATAAGTATTACAGTATCTGTCGAATATAAATAGTATTTTCAAACTTTCCCATTTTCTGACATACACTGAAATTCACAAACCCTATTTCTTCAATTCAATTCATTTTAAACACATCGAATGCTCATGAATTAGTAAAAAAAAATAATATGCATTGTTAGACGTCGATAGGAATTAACTTTCAACGGGTTTTTTTTCTATGGAAACTTTTGTCACCCATTCACGCGCAAATTTCTTGGCAGAAGACTATTTTAAAAAACTTTCAAATCCGAAATTAACATTGTTTCTTGTCCGCAGAAATGCAAGCCAAGTTTCAAGAAGATCTGTTTCATAGCCTAAAAATTAATAAGACACGTGTATAAAAAAATACTGATTTTGTAAGCTTAATTTTCCTTAGGAAAGTAGGCTAAAAAACTTGTTTATCATTTCATACGAGTTAAATTGTGAACCCACATTAAATGCTGTTACACTAGAATTTGATGGGACCGCGCCCGTTTCGGAAAATGAAATTTCGGATAATCCGGAATATATTTTATTAAACATATAGACTACTGTACAGATTATTAATATTAATTACATTAATTACTGTACATTAATGCTATTAATAGTTAGTTACATAATCGCTTGTTACGCTATTAAGTATTGATTACAGCGATGAAAAAATGATTGTGTATTTTTCAAATATTCTAAAAATCGTTTCGGATAAACCAGATTTCCCGATTAACGCGATTCGGATAAACGAGTTTTTAGGATACTGATAAATGGATACTATAAAAGCAAATAACAGTTTGCTTTTTTTTACATCGAATATTTTTTTATAATATTTAATTAAACATCATTAATTTGGACTGTTAGAAAAGCGATGCGTTGGAAGGAGATTTGTTGAAGGGAGAGGTTTTACTTCTGAAGCAATATTACAACACCTTCATGATGTTCTGTGATCTTCTGTAGGTGGCCAATGACAATGGTATGGTTCACATTAAGTTCTCATACAAAAGCTTCTCTCACACATTGGATTTTTCTATTTTGAAAACTGCTTTTTAAATTCTGCCTCAAATAGAAAATATTCTACAACTTTATTACTAACCCATTTTCCATAATTGTTTTATAATATATAATCGGTTTGTAGATTTGATTTTTTTTTCTAATTTTTAAATTTTATTTCAGTTCTGTTGCGCAACTCCGATGATCTATCAACAAGTAGTTTATTTATTTTTTTTTTTTAGACGATAAAAAAATACGTAGTTATTTGTTATAATTATTTAAAAATACTTCATCACTTAAAGTATTTTTTATTTACTTGTAAGGGTAATGCAAATTTAAAAAAGAAACTTTAAAGAAGAAAATGATTAAAATAACTGAAACAAATAGGATTTAACAAAATATAAAGAAGGCTAATATAAAAATACAAAATTTAATCAGAAAAAAAATTGTAAATGGAATCTAATATTAAGGTTTTAAAAATATATTAAAGTAAAACAAGGTACAGTCCGTTTATGAATGGCAGAGCTACCACTTCGGGACGATTTTACTCCGCAGAGGGGTGATACGCTGAGATGGATATTTTCCTAAGAAATTCTTTTGGACATTTTCTCTTTTAAGAAAAAAATAACGAGGAGAATTTTTGCAATAGTATTTATTCTTTCCATAATTCTTTCCCGAAAAGCGCAAATAGAACGCAGCTACTAGTAAAGTAACACTATAAAAAGTAAATATCCCATCTTCCTCGCCCCTATTTGGAAGAAATCGAAGGAGACATGACGCATGCGCAAAAGCGCTGAAGGCTCTCGTAAACGAAAACGGACTGTAATTACATAATGCTTTTAGAAAGTGTCAATAGCAAAGCGGACCCATAATATGCACAATTTAGTTAATTGTATAAACTAAATAATTAAAAGCAAAGCATATAAATGCAAGACCGTCCCTTTATGTTTTATAGGCAACCTAGGGGCCGCTAATACAATGCTTAGTGTATCATTTGGATATGTTAAAGAATTTATGAAACAATACACTTGTAAATATCAACAATGACGTCCTGTTGGCAATTGTTAGTATTTTGTTATGTATGAAGCATCAATATTATTACTGTGTTAATTGTTATCATTATTACTAACATTGCTATGGAAAACGTTAATTTGGGGGGTCAGGGAGTGGTCCTACAGGTATGTTTTTTTTTTACGTTGTCACCTACTTTTGATGCTGAACACAATGGTGAAGGTTTCATTCTAATAACTCTAACCGTTTGGCCGCTACAGAGTGTGACGTACAGTGTGACAGACAAACAAGACAAAAGCAAGAGCGGCTCCCTATGTTAACTGTAACAGTTAACTATAACCGATAAAAATAAGCCGATGGAGTTTTAAATCAATTTTCTGATCTTATATTTCTTTTCTTTTCTTTTTTTTTTTTCTTCCTTCCTTCTCTTAATTTTCCCGTTTTTTTTATTTATTTATTTATTCATCGATTTTATTTTATTTTATATTCATTAATGGCTTTTTTTAACATTGATAATTTTTTTTTAATTTTTTCTTTTACTTCTGAATTTCCGCTATTTTTAATAATAATAATAATAATAATTTTTTTATTTTTTTTATTCACTTATCTACTTTAATTACATAATTCAGTCCCGTTAGGGAATAAAGAAAGTCCCTATCAACGGGTGCTGCGGGTTACATAATTTCTTTTTTTTCACAATTATTATCTATGTATATAACATTTTCCATCAAAATGGTACACAGGAATTACTAAAAGTTGTTGTTACGTCAAATAATTTCAAACATGTTTTGAGTTTGATTTTTTTTTTCTTTTTTTTATTGTTAGTCAATATTGTCCACAATCCATCTTTTTACCTGTTTTTTAACAAATGAAATTTTTTTATAATCTTTATCAATAAGCTCATTCATTTCGTTTAGAGTTTTTTCTATTATATAATTTACATTTCTTTCACCATATTCATTATTGATACAAGGATAGTCGAGTTTGATTCTATTGCAGTGTCTCGTATTATATTTTCTTTTATTTTCATCTTTTTTGTTAATTATATTGTAGAAATTTTTTATTATTACATTATATAAAAATTTTTGTTTTGGATTAAGTATATTATATTTTAGTAAAAATTGTTTTCTCTTGTTTATATTGTTCCATATCTTTTTTGAAAAGATCAACTTTAGGACCTTATTTTGTAGATTTTTTAAATTTTGTAAATGACTACTGCCTACGTTTGCCCATATGTTCACACCGTAGTTTAATAAAGAATCAAAAAGTGCAAAATAAGTTAAAATTTTTGTTTTCAGTGGAAGAATATTTCTAATGTAGTTGAAAATGTAGGTAGTTGTATATAGCTATTTATATAGAGCATTTAAATGGTTATCCCATGTAAAGAAATCGTTTATGATTATATCTAAATATTTAAACATTTTTATTATATCAATCCTGTTGCAGAGTTTACAATCTATACTATGTCCATGTAAACAGTCGTGTGTGTGTATTGTGATATTTATATTATTATTTTTTTTTTGTTTTTTTTTTTTGTTTTTTTTTTTTTGGGTTTAATCAGTATTCCTTTCGTTTTCTCATTATTAAGAACTAGTTTGTTATCATGTAACCATTTTTGCAATGTATTAAAGTTTTCCTGAAGAGGTTTGTTTGCATCTTCTAAGTCAGGACCTACTGTGTGTATTATAATGTCATCCGCATAAATATATATACTGCAATCTTTTATTAGAGGAAAAAGGTCATTTAGGAAGATTATAAACAATATAGGTCCCAAGTTTGATCCTTGGGGTACTCCAATGTTGTTTTTTTTTCTTTTACTTACAGTATTATCTATTTGTACAAAAATTTTTCTATTTTCTAAATAGCTTTCTATAATATTTAACATTTTCCCCCTTATGCCTATTTTTTTTTAATTTAAGTAAAAGTAATTTATCGTCGATCAAATCAAATGCCTTACACAAGTCAATGGTAATCAATAAAACATAGTAATTTTTGTTTAGATTTTTATTTATGTTTTCACTGAAATCTTCTAAGAGTATTGTTGTACTTTTTTTAAGTTGATAAGCATATTGATGTTTATGTATAATGTCGTATTCTTTTAAATATTCCTGT
>JAFIDM010009631.1:362670995-362690614 GCA_023159025.1 Thereuonema tuberculata
GGCAGGTTTTCTCGGGGTTCTCCCGTTTCCCCTGCACTTCTCCCACCATACTTTCTCAGTCTTTCTCTCCATCTGTCCTTATTTCCGTGAGATATTACAATAGACCTCCGGTCGCAGTGCTTGGCTTCTCTGCCACACACATTCACTACATAACATAAAATAAAGGCGTGTCTGCGTCGGGATGACCACCTGACTTCAACTTAGTCCGGTTGGTCTGGAGCCTTAACTCCAAGGGCAACACTGGCATGTAAGACGGATATTTTTAACTTTTTATATTAAAAATGTGTATATTAGAAATTATTTCTTAACATTAACATTTACTGGGCCTAAGGGCCACATGGCCTTTAGTAGGATAAGTTTTAAAAAGTTTTTGTGTTAAGAATAACTATATTATAAATTATTTCTTAATATACTGGAGCTTCAAAATTACTTTGTAAAAAAATAATAAATATTTTATCTTTATTATTAAACTTGTTAATAAATAAATTAAATTGGATTTTAGCGTGTCTTTAAATTTAAAAAAATACGTTTAAAACTTGAAAAAAAAACTGAGATTTCCAAAGGCTTAGTTGAGAATACAGAGTTCAGTCAAAAGTATTCGATTTTTTTTTTTAAAGAGACATATTCTCTTTAGTAATTTTGAGAATTAAAAATTCAAAAGTAATTTATTAGTTATTTAAAATTGTTTTTAATTAGTCAAACGCCTTTAACTAACAATCAACAGACATGTCAATTACCAACTCCATTAAAAATAATGGAAAGTCTGTTCTTTCTAGATTTGGTGACTTAAATTCCAGCTTAGTATTTTTATTCTAAAGCGTTTTCTGTTCAGGTGCGACAGAGTCCCCAAATAATGTTGTTGTTGTTTGCAGGGGTGGAAGAATTCCCGGTATTCGCGAGGTGAAGAGTAAAAGGTCAGAGGCTGTGTTTTGATGGAAAGGTGATGTAATTGACAGGTAGAAGGCGATTTATTTATGAATTGTAAACATGGAAGTAGCTAAACAAACGATGGACTTTGAAACGGGTCATAGCTCACCTTCGCAATAGAGACGCGGCTCTCAAGTGGATCAACCCACCCTTTGCTTACCTTTGCTTAGAAGAGATTCTCATTTCATAACATTCCTCTTGTTATGAACCCCTGATGCTGCTACGATAGAATTGGTTGAGTATTATTATAATTAAAAAAAAAAATAGATAAAAAAGTCATTGTTTACATTTTAGTGCTTTTCTATGGGGATTTTTTTAGTCCCCTTCTCGAGTTAATTTGGACCCGTTTGGATAAGATTTTAAAATATAAAGTTATATCGTCCTTAGTTCCCGAATATACATACCAAGTTCCAGAAGATCCATTCAGCAGTTAAGTTTTAGGACACACATACAGACTGACTGATTAGATGAGGATTAAAAATAAAATTAAAAAAAAGTATTTTTCTTTTATCTTTGAAAATTTTTTTGTGTGATCTTATCAGGAGAAATTTTTGCGTGAAGTAGACAAAAATTCTCTTACTGTAGATAATTATTTTTTTGTCAATGACGACCAAAAAATGACGTCATTACAATCTTTTCAATTTGCATTTCTTCGTTTTCATTAAAATTAATTGGATTTAGGCCACTTAAGAATTTGCGGATTTAATCAATGTTCAGCCAATCAAAAAGTGGTGAAGATAGATTACAATAGCCTTCGAATAAAAGTAATTTATAACTTTTGTCTTACATTGTTTCCAAGACTTTTAAAAAAATTAAGAAAAGCAAAAAAATGGAACATGAGTCAATGGAAGCATTTTCTATCAGGAACTATTTTTTTTTATTTCTATCCAAATTTTTACTTTCTTTATCGGATACTTAGTTTCCTATGTTTGGGGTCTCGATTTATTGATAAAACTTTAGTTGTTGCTAATATGAATGTTAATGGAAGATTTTGATTCATATAGTTTTGAAGACATGATACAAAACAAGCAGAAAGGCAGCGAATAATTTAAAATTTCCACTGCTCTTCAGCATCGGCTGGTGTTGATTACAAATGGGAAAGTCATTTGGTCGTTGTTAAATATTATTCCCCCACATTTGAAATCCAAAGCTTGAATACTAATGTACGTTTTATATTCTGTAAAGTTTAATAATTTTGTAATTATTATATCAACTCCAAAATTAACATTTGCTATAAAACATATCTGAAGGATTTGGTTAGTGATAAATAGGGAACGTTTACATTTACCTCAGTTTCTTGAAATGGATGAAAAAAAAAAAGCATTACTAAGAGCTTAACAGTTGTGAAGGTATTTACAACTGTTATCTATTCAGATTATTTATAAAATATTAAGGACCAACATCGAATACCACTGAAAGAGTTGTAATTAGTAAATATGCGGTTTTGGTTCTTTGTGAACATTTTAACAAACCTAATACCTAATTACACGGTAGATGGCGCCAGGTATTTAACCAAAAGTCTGTGACTTCCTGAGCTGCTTAAAACCATCCTGATATTTAGCTCTTTTACGACTTTTATTTTGTCCTACGAGATTTATCTTTCTTATTAAATTTAAAATAAGGAATTGCAAAACTGTCATCCTAATTATATACCTAAAAATAACTTGAGCTTGTTTATTCTTGGAGAAACTTGACACCTGTCGGAAAGGGGATTTTTCTAAATATTAATTTACAAAGTTCCTTTCATCAGAGCTACTTTTTTATGGAGAGTTTTTATGTTCTGCCCATTCTATTCGTCCTTTCCATGAGTAATCAATGCAGATTAAGTGGCCGTCATCCTGTGTTGATTGATGAATCTCTAAAAAACGGGAAGCAAATGATACTCGAGGTTAGATGGGAGGGTTGGAAGAGGAGTCCCATGAAAGTTTTATGTGGGAACTGTTAATCAAAGGCTTTATAGAAGTAAAAGACATTTACTAGAGTGTATCCATTTAATGGAGATCTTAGAAAGTACCGTTAACGAGATAAAAGCTCGCAAGGAGACAGGAATTGCGGCTTTCTTTGGAGATCCCAGAATTAAGAAGACCAGAGTTCCCGGTACATCATAAAAAAAAAAGAAAAAAAGAATTACGAGTCTGGATTTCGAATATTAACGAAATTCTCCCGGAAGTCGTAATGAATGTAAGAAGCTCCGTCCTCGCCTCCCCCCACCTCTGTCACCTTTTCTTTATTTTACCAGCATTAAACATGGTAATGATAGTCTACTTGTGACTTTCAGTTTGAACCTGAACAGTTGATTGTAGCAGTTTTGAAGCCAAGAGAGAAAGAGGCTTTCAAAAAAGTTCAGTCTCTCTCAGTTTTAATAGTTATTACCTTTTTAAAGTTGAACTGAATTTATAAATTATAAAAATTTATCGTAGCCATAAATTGGCTCTATAAGTAAGAGCGTTAATGCACGTAGAAATTCAATTGAAAGAATATATTATGCATTTCATTAAAATTATATTTATGAAAGAGTATTTCGGAGTTTTATCTCCTATTGGTAACTTGTGATTAAAAAACTCCCCGAAAGCCCCATCGTAATTTTGAATAAAATACTTTAAATATCTAGTTGTGGGTAAATATACTTTTAGCCTACTTTGCCCAGTAAAATCAGTTTGTGCTTGTGTCCTTCCTTAACAGCTGTTAAGCCATTGGACGGATCTTCTTGAAACTTGGTATGCATATTTGAAGGCTAAAGACGATTTAATTTCTAGATTTGAAATCTTTTCCAAATGAGAAATTAACGCGAGAAGGTGTCAAAAAAATTCCATAGAAAAGTATTGAATGTAATCAATGGATTTCATCGATGTCTTAAATAACGAATATTAATTCTTTTAACTTTCCTATTAGTTTGCACGTAATAATTTAACATGAATCCGATTTAGATAATTTTAATAAAGTAAATAATTTTTTTTTTCCAGAAAATGGTAAAATTCCTACTGCTTGTGTTTAGCGAGTTTATTAGAATTTCAAAAGAAATGTAGGCGTTTCATCTGTGACGTTGTCACAACTTAAAAAAACAAAATAAAAACAATGAAATGCACTTAAGAAATTTTAAAGAGTAACAATTTAAGGAAAGTAGATTTCAAGTTCTTACAGGGACCTTTTTGCTTTTGGTTTTCATCTTTATTAAAAAATAGACAATCTATTTACCCGAGGTTTATCTCTTTAATCAACTGAAATGAATTATCTTCTTTTTATATAATACGTTGATAATCTATCTCTGTTATTTATCTAATGTTTGAGGATCGAAGGCAGAGGCTAATTTTACATCCGAATTCATGAAGAAATAATCTGAGAAACAAATCCTCAAATATTTGTAGTAACAACATGAAAATGGCGTAAGTTTAAATGTCAGAAAATGTAAATGTTTACACTAAAAGCATTTTGTCTTAAGAGAAATTGCAAAAAAACAAAACCCGAGATGAATTTGACGGTAAGAACCATTTTTGAATCTACGAAACATTTGCTGTCGTATTCTGATTATCTCTGGACCTTCCTTTCTCTCGATATACAAAAAAAGAAAGTCCTTTCTTATAATAAATTTTCCCGGTAGAAGACAGGATGCTGTTATCTTTTCATGAACTTTAGGTGACCTTTGACTCCCCAGAGCACGTGCTCAAGTCATGCCAATCGCTTAATAAAAAAAAATAATAATAAAAAAAAAGAACCAGGTTCCATTGGTGACCTTGGCTCTAAACTTTGACCAAAAGAAATCCTGCTTTCTTACCAATCCATTGCTGGTAATTCAGCGCACTCAAGAAGGGCTGAGTGCAAAGGTGAAAATTTTCCTCCAATTATGTCGTCCAATATGGAGGATGCATTGGATCGTTTTTCTTGTTCCTCATCAAGGATTCCATTTACATTTTGTGTCAAAAGTTTGAAATATGACACGGCTGTAATTATAAGGAAAACTTATTGTGAAATGAAATATGGATTAATATAAAACTGTAAATGTAATAAATTTAATAAGTTCATAGGTCGAGAAGGGGGTGGCACAAATAACTCTCTGTGGGACTGCTTGGAAGAAGAAATTTGGATTAGGCAAAAGTGAACATGAAGAATTTTTACAGCAACTTACGTAAATTTAACAATTTCTCAAAATTCGATATTTATACTTGCGATATCGAATACTTTATTCAATATATACTTTGTAGGCCTACTTCATTCAATCATGGGTTTATATAGGAAAAGACTCCAAGGTGTATATAGTAGACCTTTTTTTCCTTTTTGGTTGAAAGGCAAGTTAAGGGGATCTTGGTCACTTCACTGAAATAAAATCTTACATAAAACCCCTGCTTTTAACGATAAATTTGTTGGTGAAATGTATAATTTTAGTAATTCTCAAGTTCCTTTTTTGCCCACACCCCTTTGGTTCTCAAATGGTGTCTCGCATCCATTATCAAAGCTTTTCGAAACTAGGTCAGACCTAACTTTTATCGAAACTATAGATTGAAAAAACAAGATTATTTTATAGTTATTTTAAGTTTGCATGGAAGTTAAAATAAATATAACAATCAAATTGGAAATAAACAAAATAAACAACAACAAATTTACAATAAAAAAGAAATAAGTTAAAAAAATTTATGTCCCAGCATTCCGCCAGCCTCAACTTAGTCAAAACTTAGGAAACACTCATCCATTGAAGTTTGTAAACTTAATAAAAGTTTAAAAAAAATACCTTCTATTTTTCGACTGATACTTTTTGCAAATAAACAAAACCAGATGCATTGAAGCAATAAATGAAGGACTTGAGGCAACACAGTACAAATTTACTGATTTTGAGAACGGGGGGGGGGGGGGGATAAAACACACACACACAAAAAAGCACTTTAATAAAGTATCTGTAAAAGTTTTGTTTGTTTGTTTGTTTGTTCAGATGTTTGCTTTTATTGGCTACAATTATCATAATACATTCCTGTTTTTAAAGAAAAGCTTCAATTTTCTTATTTTTCTGGGGATAGTTACTGTTGTATTTCCTCAATATGGCGTAAATATAACTTGGCACTGTCTGACCCGGAAACGCACATATAATGTTAATAAATATTTAGTTTAACGAAAAAAAAGCAGTTGACCTTTCCTGCTTAATTTGTATTTCTTTTTCCTCAAAAAAATGTCTTACAACTCAAATCTCTCCGTCGAAGTTAAGAACCTCTGAATTAAACAATCTACGAAACTCCCGTACATTGCTTATTGGTGATTCGCAAACCCCTTTCATTCCGGCTGATTTGTGGTGTTCCAGTTGCCGTAGGTGTTTTAGGGATCTCTTTTCTTTCTGCTCCTTCATTTCAATACTCTGTTTGTGATCTCATCCCAATTGAATTACTATTTTTTTTTTTTTTTTGCCGCGGAGGCCTGAATGCTCGCACCGCCCTCCCTGCTCTAAAGGTGTGGTGGTGTTTAGAGAATGTGAAGGTGGGCTTGACACAGACCAGATGGCGCACCTGGTCGTAGTTTGACTGACACAGAGCAGGTATATGGGGACTGGAACTATCCAAAGCATTGAATGATACGAACCAGACGAAGGCTTAATGCTTTCTATACACATGCATAAAAGAGCTCTGGGCAATAACGATCCTCCCACGATTAACGGAGTAAAAAAAAAATAGAACAGGAGACAATAGGTGCTAATTACTGTGCATTCTACTAATTGAGTTTTGATTGAGTTGTGGAATAAAGTTTACTTTCGATGGATAAGTGTGGGAGCTAATCATTGAGGTTATTAACTGTCATTATTGTAAAAGGTGTACTTAGTGGATAATGAAAGCATTTTGCATTAATTTTAATGTCAACTTTAATGCATTTATTTTCGCAGACAATTTCAGTTTATAAAATTAATGATTCAAGTCAAAATGTGTATTCTAAATAGAAAATTATTAGAAAAATAAATTAAATGAGCACACTTAAAAAATATTAATCTTTTATTATAATTCTTGGTTGATATTGACTATCTTGGTTTGAATTTGAATTTTTTGTGAGGGACAAAGAGCATTTAGTTTACTTGAACAGTTTAAAGTAAAAGAAGATGAAATAACTGAAAACAAAGCACAAACACAACGAGGAGCTCCTAATTGAACTGGAGCCTACTTTCTTGTAAGACTGCAAATGATGGCTTTTACTGCAACTAATTAGCTTAAAACCTGATAATAAACATTGTTTCATTGGTGTATATAAGGTGAACTAAATATTCCGAACTATAGGGTAAGAACCTATTTTCTTTTCTTTGTAATTTTTTTTTTTGGACTGGATAATGTTATTGGTTCCCCTCCTTTCCTAGAAATATTAATCCTTTTTTTTCTGGTTGGAAGTTAACTTCCTAATTTATCGAAACAGTCCCACAAACACTCATGCATTATTTCTTTTTTTGACCTATCATATTATTCAGTAATAAAACTTTATTAAAAGCGGACCGCAATGTAAGCTTGCTTCCTGCTTATGATTTCGCGATTTTTTTTTAACTTGCTGCCACATTACATTTCCTGTAAGAAGAAATTTTATGAAATACGACGGAAAGCTAGTTTCTTGTCCACAAATAAGCAAATCAAGTTTCAAGCAGCTCCAATTCCTGTGAATGGAACAGAGCTATTAGGAAGAGACACACAAAGACACAGCAATTTTATAAGCCTTCTTTCTCTTCGAAAAACAGACTAAAAACAGCAATGGTGGCGTTACAAGAAATCTGAGGAAGTATCTATTTTAGGTTTGTTTTGCAAATACTACACGCATTCTTTTTGCTTTGCAGTCTGTCATTTCTTTGTTTAGAACATATATAAAACTTTATAAATTATAAATAAATGATAGTATTTAACAGTTAACTGTAGAAAGTTTTCACAAAATAAAGTCAACATTTCGACACTAGACCTCCCCTAAATTTCATCCCCTTCGTTTTGATTACAAATTGGAATCGAATCATTCATGAAAGAGAAGATTTAAATAAATAAATCTTGTTTCTTTAGATTTTCCAGATATGAATAGGACAGCATCTCTTCTTTTTTACCACAGAGATTTATTTCAAGCTACTTCACACCTTTTTATGACTTTGACCTAATTTTTTTTTCCCCTTGCGAAAGACGTGGCACTGCTTTTGGCTTTCAATATATGGAAGCCCTCCTGTTTCACTGAATAACATTATTTTCCTGAGGCACAGAGATGATACAGACAGACAGACCATCGCAAAAAAAGGGGGTGGGATGGGAGGGGCAAAATAGGTTTTCATTGAATTGGAAAAAGGATCTTCTGTCATGTTTTTTTATAAAAAAAATATTAATAATAAGTGTATCAATATTGGTTCCCAGAAAATAACAACAATAAATATAAAAACGTGATTCTGAAACATCTCTTTACAGGTGAGGCATTGTTTTTGTTAATTTTAGTTTATTGCTACCATGTAATGGTAAACTATCAAAATATCTCATCTTCTCATTTGGACACGAAGGTGGTGTTTGAAATGCAGTATAAGTAAAAACAATGATCTGTGAAATAAAAATAACAACATTTATGAACGATTGGTGGCATTTAATTAAGGAATTATTTTCTGTCTCTCTTGTCTAATGACGTCAGCCGGTACTCAAGTATAAATTCTCTTGAACTGCAGGCTGGAGGAGTCGGGTTCAACTCCCGATTGAAAGTCGGGGGTTTTTCGACGTTCAATTCTCCTCCAGACGGGTCTTAGGGTCTACCCAGGCCTCTGAAGAAAGGGTATCAGGCGGTTAAAGGCGGGCGAGCGTCGGACTGACCGCCGGACGTCAAATAGCTCTATTGGGTCAGAACGCCGGGAGCCTTATCTCCGGTAACTCCAAGGGCCTACGTAGGCCTGTAGTGAGATACTTTAACTTGTCTGAAGATAAGAAGATTTTAGCTGCCGATCTGCTGTGCGCAATGAAGTTGTGGTAAAGACAAATCATCTGGCAAAGACTTTTCAAAACTCTTGGAAATGAACCTTAGTTTTCAAAACAACATCGCCAACTTGTAGAAAAATTACTAGATTACAGATTACAATTTTTAATTAAAAATTGAAATAATTGACGATTTTAAATGTACTTGTACTTAGTCAATAACTGTCTGTAATATATTTAAGTACAAACAGTGATCAAAATCCAATCAATAGAAGTTGATCTTCCTATACACGGAATTGCTCACCATGAACATGATTCAGAAGTAAAATAATTCTAGAAGTAAAAATCAGTACTACAAAGTAAAACATATTTAAAAAAGGAATATCACTAATACGCAATTCACTAGACTTCGTACATGAACTATAAGGTACGAAGGAAGTTTTGTGGAGATATAAGTATAAGTTGGTGTTAGTGTAATAATTACACCATTTGAAGTTTGATATATATTTATATAAATCTCAAGGGAAAACATCAAATTCCTTAAAAACTTTTACCGTTTTTCTTTTTTACCTTTTTTTTTTAAATCGTAAAAACAATACGAACGAAAATTCTCCATTTATTTTTAAATTATAATGTCTGTTGAATTTAAACAGCAGATATTCTCTCATTTTCTGTAAAAAAAAGTTTTCAAAAATCCAGTTAATTTTAAATCAGATCAAAGCCCGAGCACGAGGATTGCTAATTATGTATTAAGACATCAATAGAAATTTATTGTTTCGTTTCTAAAACTTTTCTGTTTGAATTTTTATCATTTTCAAGTGCAGATTACTCGACGAAAGTTGAAATTCAAAATATAAAAGTTAGATTTAAAGACGAAAGTTAAATCGAGATTGTCGATAAATATGTACACCAAGTTTCAAGAAGAGCGATTCAGCATTTTCTAAAGTTGAGAGTAGAGTCACACATGAAAAAACACAGACTGACTGATTTTACGAGCCTCTGTTTCCTGTGAAAGTAGATTACATTGAACTGGAATATATAGGGTGTATCAGTTGGATCTGGTCAAACAGTAGCAATAGTGTAATGAGCTATCAATGCACCCTCTAATCACATAGATGCTCGAACTTAAGACCGTCAGCATTCCTGCAGTCTGTAGCGACACTGTGGTAGACCTTCTCGCCACAACTCCCTCGAAATCAGCTCCATCTTCGACCTCGATACGTTCTTGCAGATCCAGGTGGTGGTGTGGCTTAGTTGTGTCTTCATGGACATATCCCTACAGGAAAAAGTCCATGGTATGAGATCTGGTGATGGAGTTGGTATTTCGTCAGCCAATCTAGCATCGAGAAACGTTTAATTTAAAATGCACGAACATCATTGTGACAATGAGGCGGCGCCCCATTCTGTTGCCACAACACTTTGTTCATGCCTGTACATACACTCGGAGATGCGACGGCACTTGTGTCCTCAGTAATTCAACTAGCGTTCAACATTCACCGAAGAAGAACGTTGCCACGATACCATTGAAAGAAATTCTAGCCCATGCTGTAATTCCTGGTGAATTAACCAGTTGCGACATCGTCACATGGGGATTGAAATCTGACTAGGTGTTGTGCCGATTTACGGATCCATTAAGATGGAATTACGATTCATCTGTCCACACAAAGTCTCTGATCCTGTTGCGATTCATCC
The DNA here is from genome assembly GCA_023159025.1 of Thereuonema tuberculata. Classification (NCBI taxonomy): domain Eukaryota; kingdom Metazoa; phylum Arthropoda; class Chilopoda; order Scutigeromorpha; family Scutigeridae; genus Thereuonema; species Thereuonema tuberculata. The sequence continues at coordinate 362,681,492 of JAFIDM010009631.1, forward strand.
AGCAGGATGGTGCAGAACTCAATCCTTCAGATAGTCCGTGAACTCGGTGAAGTTAGGGAGTGAATAAGACATTACACTGATGCAAGGCTTTTCGGACTTTTCGCCAGCGCTTCGGCGATAACGTGTTGGTTCTCTTCTGTAGTGAATATAGTGTAAGACCTTTCGCAGCACATCTTGTTGCAACAGAACCAGTGTTTTCTAATTTCTTCTTGATTGCAGTCATTGTTTAATATTTCGGAGAAAAACCATATTCCTCATCAAATAAACGTCTTGCTGCAGAGATGTTGCCCTTCGACTCATAAATAAACATAGTGACAAACACACGTTCTTTTAAAGTCAACCGGAACGCCCCATTTTCCCCGCCTGCCATTGTAATTATTGCACGATCACTAACGCGCATTCAGTGTCTCGAGGTGCTCGTACAAAATGCTCTCGAAATGGCTCCAGTAAGAAGTTATCGGGTTTACCCGGTCCAACTGATACACCCTGGACTTTAAAAATCTATATATAAAACTTGAAACAGAATATTCTGCATATGAGAAACATATCACATAGACTTTCCTGTCCCATTTTTTTCAGTGTTTTTATATCGTGAATATCCGTTTAGATAAACAGCGGACTGAACATGAAAACAAATGGAATAAAGTATTAATGTTTTTCGTAGGATTTTGAATCCAGCGTATGCTATGGAATACAAGGTAAAATTCAAAGTACACTGTTTGGAATCATCATGTTTCGATCGCAATAGTAATTTACGGTAGGATTTTTTTCAAATATTTTTCTTTTCGTTTTACGTGTTTTTCGATTTGTACTACTTGTTCTTTGGTACATCAAAACTTAAAGTACACTGCCATGCCGCAACGTTGGAAAGTGCTAAGTTTGTGATATCGAAATTAGAATATTGATTTTAACACAGACAAATAGCTTCTCAGAAGGAGCTCAATGAATCACTTTATTTTTGATATTAATAAAGTGCTGATCTCAGTTTGTTTTATAGCTTTTTTTTTTGTAGTAATCCATTTTTACTAACCAAAACAGAGTAATATTAAAGTTACTTGTAATAAATTTGATATCTTTTAAAGTATATTGAGGACTTTAAAGCAACATCTATCTTCAATGTGAGTAAGAATTAAGGTAACTTTGTTCTTTAGAATCAGGCGTGACAAATAGGTTTAGTAAAAACAATAATGTGTTTTATTTTCTGCGTCGCAATAAAAGTTTGGTGACATTACGTCTCATTATGAGAATCTATAACAATTTCAAAGAAGGTGTATTTAATGGAAATGGATGACAGCTTGGGATATGTTTTAAGAAGGTGTACTGAGGAAATTATTTAAAGTTTTCGACGATTAAGGAAAAAAAGATGGCGAATCGATAAAATAGTACTCATTATAATTTAACTAGCAGCAAAGCCTGTCGGACGACAGGCATAAAAAAATCTCAAAAATTATTTTATTATCAACTATTAAATATAAAGTGAAAATAATCTAAATACTGTGCTAACTTGTGAACGAAGCTTCTACGGCTAAAATGGTTTTGAGTTTCGAAATCAGCGTAAACAACTGCGTAAGTATGCCCAATTTCATTGAAATGGATGCAGTGGTAACAAAATTATTTGGTTTTGAACGTATGTTTTGTTAGAATTTCAGTTGTCGAGGGCAGTTCCCAAGAATAAAATTTCATGGAAACAACATGGAATGACACAATGAACTAATATTTTCATCCAATTTGAGTACCCTTGATTCAATGGTACCATTGAGAACCGTTGGATCTATCTTAATAGGTTAATTATATTGAGTTACGGACAGACAGACGAACTTAGCCAATTTATATGTATGTATATATATATATATATATTTGATTCGATTGATGATTTGATTTGAATTGTTTTTTTTTTTTTTTAATGTTTATCAGTCCTATTTAGGTGTACTTCTTACTTGTACACCTGTAACATATGTTCTGTAAGTTTAATCTAAAGGATCATTTTCCACCCAAAAAGAAAAACGAAATACCAACCATATCTAAAGTTTAATTTATCTAAAGAATAATTAGTATTTTTGACTCATAACGCCGAAAGGCATTTAAAACTCACCTTTGTATAATCTAAATACTGCGCTAACTTGTGAACGAAGCTTCTATGGCAAAAATTGTTTTGAGTTTCAAAATCAGCGTAAACAACTGAGTAAGTATGCCAAATTTCATTGAAATCGGTGCAGTGGCAACAAAATTATATCGAGTTACGGACAGACAGACAGACAGACAAACGAACTTAGCAAATTATATAAGTTGATTCCAAACAATGTGTTATTTCGCTAAGATTGAGAATACTATTTTACAATAAAAGTTTCATTAAGGGATTACATAGAGATTAATCATATGAAGAATGTATTCAAAGTTCTGTGTGAACAAATTTTTCACTGTATTTTTGTTTTTGCTTAGTTATGTTGCGTTTCTGTTCTCTTTTTCTGTATCATAATGCATTAATGCACGTTAAATATCATTTCTAGATTAAAATATGTTGTCCAGAATTGCCCCTCTATTAAGATTTTTTTTTACTTCTATAAATTATAGTGTTATGGGAAAACCCGCTTGCTTTCAGATTTGATTAATTAAAAAAGAATACCAAAATATATGAAATGTTAAGATGGGTCAGTTGTCCTTATTTCTCCGGCAGAAGAGATCCATTCTAATTTTTTGCTTTTTTATGAATGATAAAAGCACTTCGTAAACAAAGGAAAACTTGTTTCAATACTTTATTGTTTAACTTGTTCTTCGGATCACTTAATATTTATCAAATGATTCACTTGTTTATTTTGTATCGGCCCTAAGTGGACTTTGAAAAATTCATATTCTGTGTGCGTTTACAGCCTTTTTTTGTTCGTGTGCTTTTTAAATCATTGAAAATCTAAAATCACCGTAAATCTAAGAATATTAAATCTACTAGACAGGTACCGTTGCTTCGCTCCGGAACCCTTGCATGTATAGCATTAAAAAAAAAAAAAAGTCCTGTATTTATTTAGCAAATTAACATGGAGATCGGAGAATATACGACTCCCCAGCTCGGTGTGGGCTTCTCCGCTTAACTCAGTTGTATTGCGCGTTGGCACTCACACGTGAGGGGGGGGGGGGGGTTACCGCAAAAACACTTCATTTCTGCATGTATCTTCCGAACGCAGAAACGTTTGTTAATGACTGATATACCGTTCGATAGAACTTTCAAATACCAACATTTTCTCAATATAATGTTCTCTTCCAACTTTTATACTTTTCGTTTAAATTGAGAAAAAGTCAAAATTTGACCCTTTAAAAGGTGCCATCTTGGAAACCAAAAACTTTTTTCGAAAGATTTTGGTAGCATTTTGTTTGTCTTAAAAAGCTCTACATTTTATCCATTAACATGGCCAATCTATCTCTTATAGTTTGGTCACAAAATTGGAAAAACGTAGTCTTATGACAATGACAGACAGAATAACGCTTTTATTTAATATTAAAACTCTATCTCATTCAGAGAAACAAATACAATGAGGTATTTTGAAGTAGTCTCGTTATTTAATATATGCAACGTTTTCATGTTCGTGCAACGAGTAATGTTTTAACATTTTACTTAAAGCAATTTCGTGCATTTTGTGACAATAAACAAATTTCTACAGCCTGTGGAAGTTATTGACGTAGAATTTCGTATTTGATTAGATTGTTTCCCCTCCCCCTCTTTAAAGGAAAAAATAACATATTTGATGTTTTTTAAACACTGGAGCGTGGTATTCCCTGAGGATGGAATATGCAGGGAAGGAGAAAGGAAAGGTCGTGTTGAGAGACCTTTTGTTTTGAATATTGGTCTTAAGATATTTTTTAGTTAATTTCTGTTTTCTGTTTTAGTTAATTTTCTCTGGGTTATTATCTCGTACTCAATAATGAGATAAACTTTTCAATCTTAGCAATTTCCTCTTAGTGACGACCCCGTAATCCCGAATACGTAAGAATGTTGAATAATAAAAAGCTCGATTAAAACTGGAAGGATCGAGATAAAGCCATGTCAGTTTGTGATGCAGTCAAAGGGTTGTTCACTTGTTTGGTGCCCAGTTGTCGCTTCGTTCCTCGATGTCTCCGAATTCATTGCTTGGGGCGCGCACCACTGGTGCCGGCTAATTCAACTCGCCGACTGTAATAACGTTGAGACAAATTAACCCCCTCGTCCGCTCAACACATGAATTAAACCTGGGGCCGCCAGACGCGCCCTCTTTCGAGAGGACCGCGGTCATCCAGCACTGAACTCGTGCCACTCGATAGTTGCGTATTCCGTTTCCAGAGTCACCAGGGACAAGTTTTTAATGGAGAAAGGAAACATAGTTTTGTATATCTTTCTTTCTTTTTTTTATTTTCATTGCAGTGGCTTTTGCTTTCTTCCGAACAACAAATGCAAAAAGAAATCAGAAAATGGAGAGTTGTCGCTTTGTTTTTAGCCTTGTCTAAAAGATCTGTTAATTAAAAAAAAACAAAAAGAAACAATTTAAAAAAAAAGGAATTTATAATAATAAAGATTAAGTAAATTAAAGATGACCTTTTACATGCAATTAAGGTAATACTTACGGTATAATTTACAAATTTTGGTTCAGATTCCATTGATGCAATTTTGTGCAAAATTCAATCATTCTTCCAAGTATTTTATTTTGAATATGTAGATAAGTACATGTGTACAGAAACAGGAAACTCTCAATTTACGAACGAGTTCCATACGGTATTCGTTTAAGTTTTGTTCGTTATATATATCTTGCAGTCCTGAGCGTATTCGTATACGTTAGCAGCCATTTTTAAAGAATTGAAACCATGTACTAAACAGTTCAATGTATGTATGCGTTATGGTTAATCGTATATGGTACTTAATTAAAAGATAAAAAACAAAGATATCAAAATTATTAATTTTTAATGAAATATTAAAAAGAGTTATAAAATAGAACTAAAGAAAATAAATACTAACAAATGTACAATGTATATACATATGTATTCAAGTTTTACTAGTCAATATCTTCGTTAGAGTTCATACTTTCCATAGTGACACTAATTTTGTACGTATATATTGTGACGTTCGTTATAGCGAATGTTCGTAAACTGAGAAATGCCTCTACTTATCAGTAACGTTCCTGGAGTTTATTCTAAAAAAACAGCAAAAATACGTCTATTTTATTTGTGAAAAAAAAAAAAAATTCTTAAAGAATTAACCAAGGGTACATTTTACATTTCTTGGCAATTAGCTTGTAAAGCTACGTATTATTTGGAAAACGCAGGGAAGTTTGATTTGTATCCTCCCCTGCGAGTAAATATTAATGTGATGGCGTGAGCAGTTTTCTTTAAATGAATAAACAAATAGATTTATAATTATTTCTGATTTTATAATTCTCTGGATTTATAATTTTCTGGTTAACTTTTTCTTGAACAACTTAAGAATGAACCTTCCGGGATATAGTAGAACAAGAGAATATTACGCTTTCTTTTAATTAAAGACTACTTTAATAACCAACAATAATTGACATAAATGTACTAAAATCTTTCAAAAAAAGCAGAATTTAATATTTCGATCCAAAATGTATAACTTTTCAATAAAAAAATTAATTGAAGTACATTCAATTTTTATATTATAATATTCATAATAGCGATTTTGAGGTGAATTTGTAATTTTTTTTAAATCGATTATTAGCGTTCCATTTGGGAATTATTGTGATAGCGACAATAATCGGTAGCTATTGCGTTTGTTCTGCTAACAACTACCCTAACAACTCCCGAACGGAAGATCGGATCGACAAACGACTTCACCATCGTGTTCAGAGGCCCAAAGAACGCAGGAATGGGGTATTTTCAGGGACCAACGGCTCCCCCCTCCCCAAGTTCGAGATATTTGGCATTGTTTTCATTGGATTTCCTCTATTAGCTTAAATGTTAGAAATGCAACCATTTGCTTTCATAAGTCAGTTATAGCTTAATGCTTAATGTCCGGGACTAATACACTGAGGGTTGTCGGTTTAAATCCATATAGGCTATCTACTTTCTTTTTTGTTTTTTCTCTCAATCTTTTTTTCTCAATTTTTTTTTCTTATTTTCCTAACTTTTTTTAATTTTTTTTCCTAATTTTTTTTTCTTACGTTAATACACTTCCCTTCTTATTATTACTTTTAATTTTTTTTTATTATTTTGGGTTGCCTTTAAATTTATGTTTTAGCAGAAAATTATATTCACTTTTTTTGTATGGTTGCTTTTCCTTTGTATGCTGCAGCTGTTTCCTTTTTTATTTTTTTTCATAGAGGCAAGTTAGAATAGTTATTTTCAAAAACCATATTCAGTTCTTTCAGAGCTTAAGTTTCCATAATAGCATGTGACCGAAATAGAAGACTCAAAAACTGTCTCATTTAGAGAATTTCTGTAAGATATCCAGGAGCACTGAATTTTCAACAATTCCATTTCTGCAGTTGCGACTTTGATCTTCAGAAAATTATATTTCTTCCATTACATTGCGAAGGAGTAGATGTTTTTATGAGATTTCATGTTTTGAACTCTTTTCGGATGTTGTTCACTGAAGATCTTTAGTGATAAGCTTTGTATCAAACAACGCGGGCCTTTTGGTTTTCCTATTACTGAGAGTTTTTGGACAATGAGCTCTCGGCCCTTTGTTCCCTAAATGCAACTGTGTATTTCCAAAATTACTATTATGAAACAGTTATAAGAAGATTCATTTCTTCAACAGTATTTTTTACCTTTTCAAATTTAAAAATAAACAAATCAATCGTTGGAACATCCTTATTGTAAGTGTAATATTCAAGCTACTGTATTCTCTTTTCTTTCTTGTGTTATATTGTGGACAAATCGTATTAAGACATACCGTAGTAATATTATGGAAAAGCAGCCCACGGCAATAGTTTATGGTTAATAGGCGTGTAGTGCATAACCTAACAGCGTTAAATATTAGTCATGTGGTTTTACATAAAAGAGAGTTTTTGACCTAATATTAGAGTTTAATATAAAACAAGTATAATTTATTTATATAATTTATTTTTCATCATTACCTTCAGTATATGATGAAGATAATGTAACTTAAAAAATTACGAGTTTCTCTGTAATAATAAATAATATGAGTTATCTTTCGCTCTACTTCATTAGATATTAATTGAAGTCGTGATGTATTATATTGAAATGATATGCTCTATAGGTTAAAAAACAAAAACAAAACTTTAAAACTGACAATTTCGAATGTCTCCATTATCAGATACTTCAAAGATTTTTAAAATGTTGACATTCGAAAAACGATGAATGTAGCGTTCCGTGCTTAAATAAGCGATGCTTCGAAATTATTTGAATGATTGACTTTGTAGTAAAATTAAGAGACCCAAAGATTTTGAAGGTTTTTAAAAACATTCAGGATTCTTCAGATTTTACCAATAGTTGATAGATTAAGGTGCTCCTTAGAAATCTTAGCGAGCGAGCGGTCGTCAGTCAATAACACCGCCTTCATTAAGATTTCTTACCTGGACGTCTCCAAATCTTTTCGAGCCTATTACCTTTAGCCTAATGAAATGAAAACATAACGATGTACAGACGTAGACATGATTCACGAATAAGACCAGATTCATAGCCTCTTAGCTCGCGGTAACTACTCGTTTGTTGCATATTACCTGCAAAAAATGGGAATCTCGAATTTCAACAAGATAGAATGTAATGTAAATCTAAAACAGACCATCAAAACAAGAACTTGTAGAATATAAATGATGTTGTTAAAGAAAAGGAAACTTTTAATATTTAATTTATCCCGAGAGGGAGTTCATGAAAAACCATTCTCTTCGATGGTTTGCTCCAAAGTCATTTGATCATGGATGCGGTTATTCGCCAAATAGTGCTACAAATGCTTGAAACGATGATAGAGGGGAGAGGGACTAATCTGGGATTATAGAGGAAAGATGTTCAAGAACTTTATATTGATCATTTTCTTGGTCTCCTTCGCCACATGTGGATCTACATTGTTATAATACTACAGAGTAGTACATTGTTATATTACTTGTTGTAATACATTGTTATAACTACACAGCCATCTGTATAACTTGTTAACCATGTTCTTTTCTTCATTCAGGGCTGTATATTACGCCCACACCAAAGCTACACAGGCCAGAAAGTTATGGTATGACTAGATTTGAGGAAAGTAGGGTGGTTAAAGCCTGCTACGGTCCCTGAAGCAATAACCATTACTTTTTTGGTCTGTATAGGAAGTGCTGCCTTGTCTTGCTAATCCTAAGAGTTTGGTGTTGATCCTATTCTCAGATACTTGTAGCCGTGGTCGTTGATGACTGATCTTCCGCGGTTTTGAGACCTTCGTGGCTATCCAAATCGCGAACCATCATCGAAGCCGTGGTTTTCATCAAAATTCGCTTTTGGATGTGGTTCTCTGTCCAAAAGGGGGGCTGATTTTCCTTTTGGAGGCCTCAATCCCGTTGCTGCCCCGTTCCCATTCATAAGGCAAATGACAGGCTTCCGCAATCTATTTTGAACACACCAATGGCTTTAGAGACAACTGAGAGCAATTGGACACATCATACCGTTAACCGAGAATGTTCTAGAAGACTTAGGCTGCATAAAAAGAATATTCACTTACCTATTTCATAGGAAACAAGCTAAAAGCCTCTCTAGTGTTTTCGACGGGATTCTCAAAAAATTAATAAAAATTAATGTTTGCTTTATCTGGGAGCACGGCAGTGCCCCCGCCAAGACGAGCCGAATGCAGGAAGGGAACTACGTAGCTTTTCTGGAAGCGTTTCGTCGTATTTTCGAACCCTCATAGTTTCGGCCTGGATAATACTAGAGAGCTCAAATTTTCAGGATAAGATGCAGTTAGCAGACTAATGAAATACACTAAGTTTCATTTATTTAGCTTTTATACTTTGGATATTATTAATACCTAAAATACGTCGATTCCGTCACTGACTCACTTACTGACTGACTGACTCATGATCATCAAAACCTCTAGGGTACTTCCTGAAGTCCTAGAAAGCTGAAATTTGGTATGCAGGCTAGGATTAGCACACAAACAACAAAAAATTAAGAAATCCGTAACTTTCACCCTCCAACCCCTCGTAAAGGGGGGGGGGG
>JAFIDM010009631.1:362694878-362724712 GCA_023159025.1 Thereuonema tuberculata
TTTCGCTTACAAGACTCTTTCACATTTCATTAAGTTTTACACATTTTAATTGAGTTTTACACATTTTCATTGAGTTTTACACATTTTCATTAGTACTACTTACAATTTCGCTTATACAAGAATTTTTCACATTTCATTGAGTTTTACACATTTTCATTAGTACTACTTACAATTTCGCTTACAAGACTCTTTCACATTTCATTAAGTTTTACACATTTTTATTGAGTTTTACACATTTTCATTGAGTTTTACACATTTTCATTAGTACTACTTACAGTTTCGCTTACAAGAATCTTTTTGAAATTCTGCTTTTTAACAAACCTCTTAAAAAGCATTTTTCTCGATCTATTTGGATTTTATTTTAATATTTAACAGCATTTATGAACCTCAAAAAAAAAAAAAGACTAGATTTATTATTATTAACTGAATAATAATAATTTAGAAATTTTTGTTTTTCATTTTTATTTTTTTATTTATAATTTACTTATTTTTTTTCAGCGGATCAGAGAATGTTTGCTTTCATTTTAGTAATCAGATCTTTATTCTTTTAATTTTTTTTATTTATTTCAATTAAATGTTTATAATAACTTATAATAGTTACATGTAATTGAGAATACTTTTAAGATCTGACATTTGTTTAAAAAGGTGTTTTTGAGGAATTTTTTTTTTTATACGAGGATAGTAATATTTAAGATAATTAAATCAATATTTTTATATCTGTAGCATTTACCTGAAAGCCTCTCAATCATGACAGGTGATTTAAAATATCCCCTAAATCTGAGTTTCCTCAGCTTCCCGGGAGGTGTCGCCACTGTCCAGATCACGTGACACGTGTTCGTTGAAGCGTGGGCCGAGTGGTTCCTTCGGCGAAAGCCGCAGGAAGCACTGACACAGCTTCCCATTGATTCCTGTTCAGCGAGCCGAAGCAGCATTTATGTTGAAGGGAGATTGTTTTTTATTGTGTGTGACTGAGTTGAAACATGTTTCTCAGAATATTGTCATTCCTAATCCGAGCCAATAAAAAGCTCATATGTTGGATTTCTCCACCAAAGGAAGGAAAGCGGGCACACAGGAAAAGGTGATTTTTTTTTCCCCCTCCCTCCTCCTCCTTTCTTTCTGATGTGCCCATCCTCTCTTGTATTTCTTTCTTTCTTCATCTGTCACCCTGTTCGGATATCCCCCCGTCAATAACTGAACCTTCTTTCTGTCTTGGAGGTTTTTTTTTTCGTTTTTTCTTTTCTTTTCTTCTTGGAAAAATAACAGAAACACAAAACAACGCCCATCTGCAACAACAACACTCCAGGGTTTTCTTCATCTGAAGATATCTCTATTCTCACGTAAAGAAAAAAGGGGAAAAAATATAATACAGAATTTTAAACGTTCGTTGATAAACGGGAAGAAGATGTGTAGAATTTAGTTGTACTCGACTGTAGTCTATCTTTTATTCATTTAGATTTGTTTTACCCATATAAACATCAATTCAATTTAAATTTTGCTTTAAATGTTTATCGCTTCGTTGAAATTTGTGCCTTATATATCCAAAAAGGATAAAAATAGATGGAAAAATTTCTCAATTTTTTTTATTTTATTTCTCTGTCCCGGAAAAAAAATCGCAGAAATGATAAGAACTAAGAACATAAAATTTTGCATACTATTTATAACTTAGTGTGGGCCCGGTAGGCGAGTGGGTAAAGGCGCTTGGCTGCGGGTTGGAGGTGCCGGGTTCGATTCCTGGCCTCGGCGGATTTTTCCACGCTTCTTTCTCCTCCAAACGGGCCCTAGGGTCTACCCAGCCCTCTATAGAATGGGTGCCGGGTTTCTTTCCCGGGAGTTAAAGGCGGGCGAGCGACGGGCCGACCCCCCGTCCTCAACTTTGTCCCGTAGGTTCTGAACACTGGAGCCTACCCTCCAGTTGCATTGCGCGGTCCTCTGGGCCTGATCGCAACTTTAACTTTAACTTAATTTATAACTTAGTGAGATAATATCTGAGGATAGTTTCTTCCGGATGAGCTAACTTTGAAGTATGAAACAGCTCTTGCTTTGTTTGCCCGCAATGTTGCGATTATATCTTGCAATAGTTACCAACTGTAACGTTATTGAAAATACTTTAAAAAGACAGAAAATTATCTATCCACCAATTACATATATGCAGGGTTGAATGGTAATTTTTATTAATTTTGCCATGAGATCTTCTGTAATATGGAATTGCAATAGTAAGCAATGGAAATTCTATGAAGAACTATAGGGGACGTGATTGTTTTCAAAACAAAGCATTTTTCCAGTTTTGTTACAAAAATCCAAAAATAAGCACCAATTAGGCACTTAGTAGCCAGAAGACTTCATACTTTTCAGTTTGTTGAATATTGCCAAACGAGAGTTATTGGAGTTGATTGGGATTAATTGCTGTATAGACCCAATTTGTTCTTTGTTTATTGAGAATAAACCCAATGCTCTTGGCCATTCCAAGACGATAACAGTATATTGACTGTCTGTCGATGTTTGAGGACGATCATAATGCTATCACACTCACACTTTCAAAACGGAATGGAGACAGTAACCAGAAAATGTTTGATTTATCAGCTCAGCTGTCGAACTACTTATGTCGTAATGTTCAGCTGTCATAGCTGGTTGCTTCCAGACCCTGTTCTCCGCTCGACAATTCCTCTTGGATTAGCCTGTTCTCTGACTGGTGAGTCTCTTCATAACGGAATCTAGCACTTGTGAAACGCGAAACAAAAAAGAGTTGTTGCTGAAGGCTATATGATGCCTGTGTTCCAGTTTACTAAACTATTCATCAGACATCACATCGTAAACTAGACATCACTACTCCTTACATAAACGACGAAAGTTACTGCCCTGATGGATGTAGTGCATGAGATCCTGTCTTGCCAGTCTTCGAGACATTGCTTATCTTGCGATGAACTGACTTACAGCATCACGATGCGAAATAAATGTTTGTAGGTGCTGGTCCTCTTTAAACAGTTCAACCATGAGATGGTGATGACGCGGTGAACCTACTCCAGTCAAAGGCCGACTGTGTAAAAGTTTTCAGACTCTGTCGATGTACCTTTGGGTTGTAACAGTTCCGATGTTACGGTATTGCTTATTCTGTCTCTCGAACATTATGAAACCATTATGAATCACATACGATCATCTGGCGACACGATCAACCAATGTATTTCCTATTTCACAAATCTATTTTATTTTGATCTAAAACCATTGTCAGGCTTAGATGATCGTGTTTGAAGGCAGACGGATCGTGAAGTCATGTAAAGCAAAGAGGATCAGTAACTAAATAACTTTCTGTAATGCCAGCAGGCATTATGAAAATCCAGAGCCAAATGTTTGCGAAGATAAAGTTCCTACTTTAAGCCTTTCAAGTATGTTATTTAAAATAATTTTCACAAAAAAGTTTGTTTGTTTTTGAAGGATAATTTTGGAATTGTAGCATTAAAGGAGACTGGGCAGATCTGCCCTACCACTGTATAGCGATAAGATATATACATAAGGAAAGATCTCCATCAATATAACATTTTTTATTATTACGACTTGTCTCAATTATTAGTCCTTTCGAAGTTATACAAGTCTAAATACGACGTTTGAGTGATTGATGTGGTGAATGTGGGTGGCAGGGAAGCCAACCATCTACAGCTAAGCACCCCCCGCCTGTAGGTGGTTGACATCCCTGTCATCCACCTTCACCACAATCAATTAATCACACTGTTAATAAGTACTATACGTAATTAATAATTATTACTATCATTTATTTCAAGTAAATAATAATTATTTACGTGTAATAAATGAAAATAATATTTATTGTTACTGAAAACAAGTATTAAATGATAATTAATTAATACATCCGGGAAGTAAGATGTCAACAAGATAAGTCATATCTAGACGTATATAACTTCGAACGGACTAATAATTGAGATGAATCGTAATAATAACATATGTTCTATGTAAGGAGATCTTTCTAAATATCTTATCACTATGCAAGGTGGGGCAATTTACCATACAGTTTGCCCATTCTCCTTTACACATTTCTGTTATTTAAAATGAATTACTATATCCACGTTAGAAAGTTTGTAAACATTTTTCTGATAGGTTGAAGTACATTTTTTCAGAATAAGTACTGTTTCTTTTGCAAGTAATTGACGTATTTAAGCATAAATTTATAAGGCCTCTTATATTTCTTAAATGGAAAGTATATAGACACATTTTATTTCAACGGCAGCTTTTAACTTACTCTTTATATCATCCATTAATGAATTTTTATTATATGTAAAACAAAATATATTTTTTTGTTTTTATGGCGGATTTTCTTTCTATCAGAACACACTGGTTCTTCAAAACCATTCATCCTAATTTTTATGATGTGCTAAAACCCAGTGATAAGTCGTATATGTATTAGGAACTATCAAGGCTTGTTGCTCAGATGCATAGAAGTTCAATTAAGTTTTCGGGAATTCGCTCCCTTTATTTTTTTTTTTTCCTTTTTGATATTTCTTTTATTATCCATCTTCATAAACGAGAAGAAATGGGAAGAGAAGATTATACTCTAATAAAATATTTTACTATGTTCTGTTCATTTAATATTTAGCATCATTAATTTAAGGCAAGCGATATTTTATTAGCAATTCTAATTTTTTAAATAAAATTTGACTAATACGTTATTAAAGATTACCGTAGATAATTTGAGAAAGAAAACTGCTTTACTGGGTAGGAATACGCTGAATAGAGTTCATGTTGGACTATAAATATGCAGTATACCAAATATCAGGTGATGTTAATTAAACTGCCTTTCTATTCAACACTGTCCAGAGCGATAAAAGCAGTCCAAATGCAACGAAATTTGGTAGGATGACATTTGAGGATATGAAGCCGACATTTAAAAAAAAAAAAAAGAATTAGTACCAAAAGTCACCACTATGCCACTTGCTACATTGTAAGCAACTAAAATGGAGTTTCATTTGCATAAGCGTGTTACAGCCAAGTTCACATGTTGGTAAAAGTGGCCACAATTGCTGATGTCCTTTGTACCATGCCCTTCGCCTTGTCGGAACGTTCTCCGGATTTTAATCCTTGTGATTTCTGGTTTGGGGACAAATAAAAAGTGTGGTATATCGAGTACATGTTGCAAGTTTGGCAGGTTTGAAAGACAGTTAGTCACACTATATGTGAGAAACATCACAGCACATCAGTTGCGGTGGCTGTTCATCGCCTTCAAGTTTTACACCTTCAGAATTGGAATCAAATTGCGCATTTTCGCTTGCATCGCTAAGGGTAATATCTCTGTATATCTTTGTATAACATGAGTGTCTTTTACAAATAAAATAGTTGTTGCTTGCAGAGTCACAAGGGGCGTTGTAGTGACTTTTGGTACTAATTTTATTTTTCTGGAAATTTCTGACTCTTATTTTGAAATGTCATCCTATCAAATTTCGTTGCATTTGGACTCTACATATCGCTCTAGGCAGTGTTGAATAGAGGTGCTTTAATTACGATCACCCGACATTTATGGAACCATCCATTCCTTTTAACATGAAGCGCATACAAACAGACAAAGAAGAAAAATTTCCAAATTATGAATAATACGACTTCACATGCTTAGTCGAATAAAGCAACGAATTAAAGGTGTTATATATAACAACGAAATTTAGAATATTGAAACTTTAATGCACACATTTATGGAAATCTTAACATTACACATCTTAATCATGCTTTTCTTTTATTCAAATTTATCCTCTGCCCCAACCATTTTATTTTGGAGATGTGTTGTTATTGAGATATCGAACTTTCCTTCAGTATACGAGTGTTGTACAGAGAAGTCCGATATAGACCATCACTCCACACTTGGAATATGCACTTCAGGATATCTTTGGTCTTTTAGGGTCTGCATCTTTGTCATTTTTTTTTTAAGTTTATATTCCTTCTGATCTCCCTTAGAAACTCCGAATAGAGAAAAAAAGTCGTAGTACAATAGAAAGATATATATTTTTTTATTCCGAAAGATTTCTGAATCATATAAAGCACGAAGTATTTGGCGTCTTTAAATGCTTCACCATCATTTCCATCTGAAGTCGGGCAGAGGGCGTCAGTTGACCATCTCAGATTTTTGAAAAAATTACTATAGTTACTTTTACTTAGAATATAAGATATTTTAGAAGGATTTTTCTGAAAAAAATGTTTTAGCCGAATTAAAGCATTTTCAGATTTGGTAAAAAAATTCATCAGTTTCGAAAATCGCACAAAACATCTAAATTTTAAAACGCATTTAACTCCAAAACAGTAACATCCAGAGAGTTAAATTTTGTTCCGTTTTGAAGCTATTAAACTTTACTTAATTTTTAGTTTTTATAAATACTTAAAACATTTTTTTAAGCTAAAAAATTCCATTTTTATTGTAAAAAAAATTGAACGCCCCTTCCTAGGTCGTTTAACATGTATTTTTGTTTTTTACTTATGATGCATGTAGCTGTTAAAAAGTATTTTAATGACACTTTTTAGCAGCTACATGCATCATAAGTAAAAAAGAAAAATGCAAAAAAAATGTGTCGAAATGCAAAAAAAAATCATCATTTTTGAACACGAATTACTCAAAAACCCCATTTTTTAAAAATCTGAAAATTTTGCATACTATTCTCTAATTAGTAAATAGTCCAGTGGTGAAGGCAGAATAGTGGATTTTTGTCATAAGTTTCCTATGATTTTTTTGAAAGTGGTACTTTTTCGTTGTCAGACGATCTTTTTGTTAATAAATATATTCTACTATATTACATTTACAATCAGGAACGGACAGAAGAATAAACAGAAGAAGAAAGAAACATCTATACTCTCGACCGGGATTTGAACCCGGTACCGGCACACCGGCCTCACGGCAGACCGCCGTCTTAGACCGCACAAACATTAATAATGTTAAGTATTTTAATGACAATTATTAATTTATAAAATTCAGAATAATTAAGAATAATTGCTGAAAGACAAATATAAATACTTAATAGAAATACTTATATAAAAATTCATATAAATGAAAATTAACTTTCATTAATAAAAGATTTATAAAGAAAAGAGCTGCTGAATCTGGATAACTTCTTTTGTATCAAGACTATGGAGTTGTAGTCTACCTGAAATGGAATCCTTCGCTTTTGTAATGGCACAATTTGTAACAGCATTGAACATTCATCATTCATCTTGCCATATTCTTCTGGCAACTGGAAGCCTTTCGTTGGACCATGAGGATGCATAAATAATAGTGATGTCCTCAAGTCATTAGAGATGCTTGTGACATGTCCCTGTCCATTAGTTATTGTCATATACGCATGCAACAAACTCGCCTTTATATATCTTTATATACACTGTCCGGCCACTTTATTAGGTACACCCCTGATGTGCTCACAAATGGTACATTCCACTCATTTGCAACTGACATGACAGTTGTGGCTATAAACACAGTAGTACAGACCACCCATCATCAGTTGAGAAAGCAAATCACAGCGATAATGTGAAAGTGTAGTGATCTAAAAGAGTTTGAACGTGGCATGATCGTCGGGGCTAGACGTGCTGGTCAAAGCGTATCCGATACGGCAGTGCTCCTGAACTTTTCACGTACAACAATAAGGATGTATAGGGAATGGTGCAACGAACAGAAAACGTGGAGTCAGCGGCACTCCTGTGGACGAAAATCGCTCGTTGATAACAGAGGTCGGAGGAGGATGTCTAGAGTTGTGCAAGCCAGAAGACTTGCTGGACAGTTGCCCAAGTGACGTCCGACTTCAACAATGGTGCACAGCAAACCATCTCGCAACCTACCACTAGACCCACCACTTGTTGTAGATGCGCTACAACAGCCGACGGCCTCGTAGTGTATCCTTGTTATCTGCAAAGAACAGGAGCGCACGTCTTCTGTGGGCAAAGCAACACCGACACTGGACCATCGACGACTGGAAAAAGGTTGCTTGGTCCGATGAGTCGAAGTTCTGGCTGCATCATGTTGATGGCAGACAGAATTCTTGCGCCAATAACAATAAACAATAATAGGGTTTAAAGCCTACACGTCCACGAGTTGCAATAAGAGCTGCTACACGCCGTGGCATCGAATGAAACAGACCTTGGATGTGTTCCTGGGGTATTGCCTGCCAGGCTGCTTCTATGCGAGTCCACAGTTCATCGGTGTTGGCTGCTGGATGACCATGACGGGCTAGTTGCCGAGTGACCATATCACAGACAGGTTCAATAGGTGACCTATCGGGCGAACATGCAAGCAAGAGAAAAGGGGTATCTGCCTTGTTTCGAAGACGGCCTGGGCATTTCTGGTAACATGTGGTCGGGCGTTGGAGTATTGCTCCAGGAATGGCTGAAGAAAGGGTACGACTTCAGCCTCCACAACTTCCCTGATGTCGCGTTTGCTGTTGAGGCTGCCCACAATTCGCAGCAGCCTAGATCATCTACGATACCCAATTGCTCCCCAAACCACCACGCCTATCGTTCGTACAGTATGACGCTGGACATTGTAGTCTGGGAGATGGCACTCGCCTTGATATCGTCTAATTTGTATGCGGCCATCATTGTAATCTAAGTTGAAGCAGGTCTCGTCCGAAAACACGACATGGTGCCAATCTCCACGCCAGTGGGTGTGTTTATGAGTCCATCCTGAGGCGTCAATGTATCCTGAGGCGTCGATGTTCAAGGACAAAGGAATCCTCCGCAAAGAAATGCACGCACGTGGTCCTCTGCAGGACAGACACCGTGGAACCAGAAACTGTCAGACTTGTTGCAGTGTTTCAACTCGAGAAGAAGCTGAACTGTCCGTCACTGCCATGCTGATGAGATATCTGTCAGCCCGTTGTGTCGTCACATTTTATCCACTTCCGGATTTTCGACTCGTCCTGTTCTCGTCAGTCCACTGCTTTCACACTCGCATCGCTGTTGTGGCATTAAGCCCCTTATGAGCAGCAATTTCGCGGTATGAAAATCCTCCTTCACGCAAGCCGATCATTCGGCCCCTTCAAACTTGCTTATAAGAAGCTTGCTTATAAGGCGCTTTTTGACTTCGACGAGGCATACTGACTTCAGTAGGCACGTTACAGCTCACTGACGATGAAAAACTACTGGTTTGGATCCACAATAGTTGTGGATTGTGTAATGTGAAATTATAGTTAATGTGTGTAGTGTGAATAAAGTTACTTACCGTATTTCACATGATATATCCATTCTGCACGGATAATTACAAAAAAAGTGCTATTGAAGAAAATAGGGCTATTGCCGGAGTCCCAACAACGTATATGCAGTTGTGAACGTTCAGCAAATAAGAAGAATGCGTGCTACGTCCACAACTGATTGTTAACAGAGCAGATGACATGCTCTGTTGCAAAAAAAGGAGCGACCGCGCTGTTACCAAGCAACGCAGTGTATATGTTTCCAGTGCTAAGGAACAGTTTGTGTTTAGTGTTGTGCCAAATAAGATGAGAAGGTGAAATCTTTTCTTTAAGTGTTATGTCAACGATGAATATAAGCTTGAAGTACCAACGCTTATATTCTGTGCCTATTAGTGTGTGAATCAACTTGCAGATTCCAGAGATGAAACCAATTCTTCAATTTTCCTTTGTGAAAAAAGATTTTCACAAATAAGAGGCAGTGTTCGTTTCCTAGACGACGACAGACATAGGGCTACAACGACGATTTGGAACATAGGTCGCCATGTTCATCAGTTCTACGATTCAGCAGCTAGCAGATTCAGTGTTAAGTAACCAGAATCATCTACAGTGAGTTTCTTAGTTTTACATCGTGTTCCACGATTTCTGTAAAACTGAAGATCGTAAGTACGAACTATTTATCGTTCGTTGGTTGGGTGAATGCCAGGGCAGAAGAAGCAAGATTCAATACGAATGGACCGTAATCGTTAAAGGCTAGTAAATTTAATTGCTTATGCAAATTACGGCAGTTTAGCTGAATCAAGTTAATTTATGGAAAGCATAAATTTTGGCTTTAAAGTTTTAAGCTATTTTAGAACTGACTGAGATATAGAACTTTAATTCATTACCGAAGTCATAAGTCTGTCGAAAGTTATTGTTTATATTATCGTTAGGATAATATTTATTGGATACTAAGTTTAATTCAGTTTAAAGAATTAAATCTTGTTTATTTCCTTTTATGTGTGTGTGTTAAATATTCGCGTTGCTCTTTACTTGACTATTTAAGTTTATCTTAAGTTTGCCTGAGTTTGACCAACCTCTTTATTTACATACTCTGAACCACCATGTTAGGAGGCGTTACAGGTAATGATTAATTTTTCGCCTTACAATAGTCTTCTACTTACAAACTTTTAAACGACAGTTCAGAAGGCGCTGCTGAGTCTAGACTGCGCAATCATTCCCAAATTTTAATCATTTGCATATCATATCTTGTTTTACATTTCTTGTAAGTTTCACTTCATATTTCCTTCATGATGTTGCATTTTTCACAAACATGAATGTATTATAGCATGGTAAGAGTGCTTGTGATCGTGTAGGAGGATTGTGAAAACACAATGCAACAAAATGTAATCTTTATGTATAAAAACCAACTTAGGGACAAGTTATTAAATAAATAAATATGAATTTAGTAATCCATGCAACATGTTTCATACACTATATTTGTGTACGTTTTCAAGCCAGAATTTAAAATAAAGAACTCAAAATGTAATCTTCAATAAGAGTCTATACTGGCTATTCGACACTGCGTCTTCTTTCATAAAAATACAACACTATTACTCTTGAAAACATAAAATGTTTAGGAATTCATATCAAAAAGAAAGAAGAAGAATAGGCCAACGTTAAAATTTGTCATTGGAATACAGTCACAATGTTACTGGTTAGTTCAAAAAAATCAACCATACAGGGCATGAACAGTTCAACACAAAGTGCAAAAGGTAGAAGTCATCAACCAGTTGAAACTCTGCTCATTCTCAGTAGGAGATATCAGACAGGAGTTTATTGAATGCGTACATGACAATAAGTGATGGATGCGGATATCACAAGCATCTCTAGTGAACTTGAGGACATTACTTGTGTCATTTATGCATCCTCATGGTCTAGCAAAAGGATTCTAGTGGCAAGAAGAATGTGGCAAGATGAAAGAATATTCAATGCGTTACAAAATGTGCTGCTGAAAGTAAAAGATCCCATTTTGCGAGGACTGTCTGCATGACTCCAACAAGAAGTTATCTAGATTCAGCAGCTCTTTTCTTCATAGATCGTTTATTAATGTAAGTTAATTTTCATTTATGTGAATTTTTATTTAAGTATTTATATTTGTCTTCCCAGCCCTTACACTTAATCATTCTGAATATTATAAATTAATAATTGTTATTAAAATATTTAATATTATTAATGTTTTTTAGAATATATTTATTAACAAAAAGATCCCCTGACAATAAAAAAGTACCACTTTCAAAAAAAACATAGGAAACTTATCAGACAAAAATCCACTATTCTGCCTTCACCACTGGACAACTTACTAATACACTATATGATCAAAAGTATCCGGACACCCTTCTGGAGAAGTGGCTGTGGCTGTTATCGAGTGCTATAACGTCATAGAACGAGATAAAAGTGGTTACCGCAGCATCGGCGTTCATAAACGGGCGTTAGACAATTAGTAAATCAGCAGAGCTGAGTGATTTCGAACGTATCATGATCATTGGATGCCATTGGTGCAACAAATCGGTTCGTGCAATATTGGCCTTGCTACAGGTGCTTGTGATCAACTGTAAGTGATGTCATTATAAAATGGAAACGTCTGGAAATGACAATGAAAGTAAATCGCAGTGGTGGGCCAAAGAAACTCACAGATCGCAGCCGTCGAACCCTGAAGAGGATAGCACAGAAGAATCGCAAGTTCCCGTAGGCAGCGATAACTAGTGAATTCCAAACAACTACAGGCGTCGTCGCTAGCACCAGGACTGTTCGTCGGGAGTTGAAACACATAGATTTCCACGGTCGTGCGGCCGCTCACAAGCCCAGCATAAGCAAGGTGATCCAAAAGGTAATGAATTCATTCCACTCATCGTATTTATCACTAAGATGGAGCCCGCGGCAGTCTAGATACTGAATTAATATTAAGCCAATGCATTTCCTCAGGAATATTGGCCCATGCTACCAAAAGAAGAGCAGCCCTTAGTTGGTTCACCTTGGATGGTGGCGTTTGTAGGCTTCGAAGGGGTTGAGATCTGGTGACTGAGCCGGCCAATGAAGCAAGTGGAAATCAGAGTCATATTCACTTAACCAATCGGAGACCAATCGAGAACGGTGACAGGGTGCACTATTGTTGAAAGTGGCCATCTGCGTCGGGGAGTACTGTAGCCATGAACGGGTGCACCTGGTCGGCAACAATATTGAGGTAGCCGTGAATTAAGAGATGCTTCCAGAGGTATTAAGGGACCAAAAGAACATTATTATTTCACTATTATTTCACTCAGACCATTATTTCACCGCCACTCGCTTGTAGAGCTGTCACGTGGCTAGACGGGTCTATCATCATGGTGGAGAAGGAACCGAGATTCTTCGGACTAAGCGACCTTATACCAATCATCAAGTGTCCAATTGCGCTGCTCCTGAGCCCATAGCAGACGCGCTTTTCTGTTTTTCTGTGATAGCAAAGGCACTCTTGCTGGTCTCCTGCTATTAAAACCAGTCAGAGACAAGGACAAGTCGTGTTGTGCATTCCGATATGCATTTTGGTGCACCTGCACTCAGCTACAATCTATCGTGTTGTAGTTCTTCTATTGCCACAGACGATTCGTATCAGTCGCCTGTTACCTCTTTCATTTACAAGCCTTTTCCGTTCATAGTTGCGCTTATTCCTTGAAGTTTTTTGGCCTAACTGTCATTCTCTGAACACCCGTAATACTGTTGCGCGAGAAAAGCCGAGGATCTTCACAGTTTCCAAACTACTGGAGCCGGCTCTTCCTGCCCCCACGATCATGTCTCGTTCGAAGTCGTTTAAAATCTTTTGTCTTTGATACACATTTCTCTTGATACCGAGCAAGCCTTTTACACGCTGCTCGTTGCTGTTACGTCACCGTGCGCACCACCGGACCCGTCCAATTTAGAGTGAGGGGTATCTCTAATAAAGTGACCACTCAGTGAATATATGTGTTGTCTTTTATGGATTTTACCCGATTTTATTCAATATTGTAAATTTTTAATTCACAACATGTTGATGAACCTTCGATGGTTTTTTTTTTTTTTTTTTTTAAGTTTTTCTGGTCGAAAGTCTGCCCTCTTAACAGACAAAAAAAAAATTGACCCATTTACCATTTGCGGATGCTTCTTAGCCTTCTTCCGTTCTTGTTGTTTCGCTGTTCACATCATAAGCAAATTTCGTGTCCGAAGTGTCCGTGTTCTATGGATCTCAAGGGTTGTCATCTTGGCGAACCTCCAGAAGAATTCTTTTGAATTTCCAGGGAACAGATACTGAGGTGGTTTTCCGTTGCTTTCCTCAGGAAGTCATTAAGGAATGATTTCAGACGTGAAGAAAAGACGAAGAAGCAGATAACATAGAAAAAGAAATCTTTCAAACATCCATGCCGACCCCGGGATTCGAATCCAGGTTCCGACACATGTGCCTCATGACAGACGGTCGCCTACACCACTAGGCTATGCCAGAACGGCTCTCGTTCTTAGGAATCCAATTTCTAATTTTTTGTTCTTTTCATTGTGATCTCATCTTCCAATTGCTAATATTCCCATACTATTTTTGCGTCTCTCTCTTTGAACTGCGAATTGGTTTCTTGATGTCGTATCTCGTTTCATAAATAAATGATAAATACTGGTGAAATTATTTAACTGTCTCCTGTCTCCATTTAGTTCTACGATATCCCATCTAATGGCTTCCAAAGTCTTCCTCCACTCATGTAATTGTTCTTCAGATAATTCAATAATCCCGCACTTCATACAGTTTCAGCGAACGTCCTGCCAACAGGGAATGAGGACAATAATTTTTTTATAAGCAAAACGTAAAGGTGATGGTCAACACTAGACGTTGCGTATCATGAGTTCAGAGATCGTTCATCATAATTTTAAAGGACTAGGGAAACGACCCATTCCTTTTATTTGGTCGGTTCCTATAAGATTTTACCAAGAATTGCTTCCACAAAGCCCTTTCGCAATCTAAGTAGGATCTGTGACTAGTGTGTTTAACTGATATGTATGAAAACAATCTCCCTTTGACGACCGCCGCTGGCCTCTTAGCATCCACTGTGATTGCAGCTGTTCATCTTCTTGGTGCGGAATACAGATGTGACACTGAAAATTAGCGGAAGATTTCGTTTGCGATTCCCCGAATGGACATGCATGTTTTTATTAAGTCTTTTATTGCCTTTAATTTAATGGTAAGTTTCATAAGTTTCCTAATAATTTTTTTCCTTGACTATCTTATATTTGTGTAATACAATTTCTTACTGGAAAGCTATGTGTAGGAATAATGGAGCGCATGCTCACTGGTTTTCTCATGATAGACTCAGATAAAGCTCAGCCTTGGTGAACCGAATCTCACAACTTATAACATTCTTTGAATTGATGTAATAAATTTAACCGCATCACAGACTTTTATTCTTTGAAAGTTGTTCTATACAAATATACAGCACTTTGTAGTCCCTGGCAGTTTTGATTAATGTATTTAACTCTTTTCAACAAGGCATTATTCCAGCATTAAAGTTGAAAATCATAATAAATAGATCATTAACCAGTTAAAAGCGAGCGATGAAGAAAAGAATCAATTATATTTTAAATTTACCAATAAAACTTTCTTGCTGTTTTAGGAAATTATACTTGATTTTTACTTAAAAAAGTATTACTTAATAGCAAAATTTAACGTGCGTAGGAATGTTAGTAATAAAGAATAAAGATAAAAACGCACAACATCTAAAAGATCCACTAAGCTATTTTTGGCCTAAGACCTTGGCTATAAAAATCTAATCCACAGTATTCACAATTGTTAACGTAACCTATTTTAGTTATCGCCCAGAAAAAAAATATAACTTCATCAATAATTACATTGATGTATTTTGAACAACGAAAAGAAATGAAATTAGCCTAGATCTAAATACTTTCTAAAATTATTAAAATGCATTGTCTTAGTGGATAATACCATACTGTGCTGCTATCGTCATTTAGCATCACCTACCACCTTTGGCGTTATTATGATTCCTTTGATGTTTTGACAGTTGCAGCTTAGCGATCTAAACATTAAAGTGCCCACAGTATTTATTTCAAATTAAATATAAATATGAAATACTTGCTAAATGACCTCAATTCGTTTCGGAATTAAAAAAAAAAATCTCAGAAGAGAAATGTTTTTTTTATATTAATACTCACGACGGGAAAGCTTCCAACCATGTCCTTCAGTTGTTTTAGCAACATCTGGTCTAGTTATCATCTAGTGACTAAAT
The DNA here is from genome assembly GCA_023159025.1 of Thereuonema tuberculata. Classification (NCBI taxonomy): domain Eukaryota; kingdom Metazoa; phylum Arthropoda; class Chilopoda; order Scutigeromorpha; family Scutigeridae; genus Thereuonema; species Thereuonema tuberculata. Next base: position 362,710,306 of record JAFIDM010009631.1, read on the forward strand.
ACCATCAACTCAAAAGTAAAAATCACCAAAGAAAGAACAGAAAACTTGCAGCTCAAATGACAACCTTAAAGAGTGCGATGTGTGAAAACATATCTGTCTCTCTTTCTCTCTGGTCCCATCTGTGTAGGGGAGGTAAAGGATGACCTCAGCAGGGGTAAAAACGTACCTCGAAAACCTGCCATAGAATCACTCGGAAATAGGAGACGATGCGAGCGGAAGGCATTCGCTGTTGGGGGTAAAAGGCGGCCATCTTAAAGTCATCCGAGATGGCCAAGAGGGAAGCAGTGGTTTTTAGGTTCTTCATTTCACTTGTTTCCTCATGCATGGATTAAAGTTATTGTAATGTGGGTCAGCGATTGCTTAAAAGTAATTTAGAATTCATTAAGCTGTAATTGAATTACACCTGCTTCGTTCTTTGATGTTACATAATTATTTTATTCAGAGAAGCGAAGATAGCAAAAGAATATCTTAGATTAACGGAAACTAAAATAGTAGAAGAGTAGATTATTGAAATGTTTAAAATTTTCCTTATTATAATCCACAGTGCTCAAATCCTTGCACCACTTTACATTATAATATAAAAGAAAAGAAAAGACTCCGTGTTTTTGTTTTTTGTTTTTTTAATCATAATATCTGAATAGAGATTTTCGCATTTTTTGAAAAGTAATTAATTGTGCAAATACTGTCTGTCACCAATCAATTTTATTTATATTGAAATCTCGTGGATTAGTAATGAATTTGTTTAGGACATCATATAATTTCATTGTTTCGATTTTAATGCGTTTCTATGGAAATTTTTCTCACCTAATTTCTCAGCAAAGAAAAAATTTCAAGTCTAAAAGCTAGATCGTTTCTTGTCCTTAAATATGTACGCCAAGTTTCAAGGAGATTTAACCATCTGTTCAAAAGGGAAGGGGAGGTCACACACAGACTGACTGATTGATGATGAGTTTCACGTTGTTACGAAAGTAGTTAAAAACTATGCAGTTTTTTTAAAATAAAGATTTTATATAAATCAAAGTCTTATCTTCATTTGAAAACTAAATAAATTGAGTACAATGTTCTTTAATAAAAGTCTACTTTTAACAAAGTTATTTTGGTTCAATTCTTTCTTATCCATTATTTGCCTAAGAAAGTGAGGCGTATCAAATCACTAAGTCTGTTAGTGTGTTTGGTCCCTATTTTTTTTTTTATTTAGGAACTAGAGATATTCTAACTTTTAAATCTGAAATATTTTGTAAGTGGGTTTAGTCGAAAACTTAGCTCAGAAAAGTAACAAAAATGTCCATTGAAAATCATGAGAAACGAATTAACGATGTTTATCGATGAGTATTAATCCGTTTATTTCGTAGATAGATTTGCTTTGATTAATAAAGATAATCCGATTTCGAATTCGGATTTACTCTAATATGTTCAGAAATGAAAAATTTCTGCTCCTTGCATTCAACAGATATTAAAATTTAAAAAAATAAACTCAGGCTTTTTTTGGTTTGTATAATTTTTTTTGACATTTAAACAAAAAAAAATAAATTAAAAACACACAACACACACACACACAAAAGAAATTCTAAGTAATAACATTTTATGGAAATTTTATAACATTTTTTTTTTTTGCATTCTTCTTATTTCCATCTGTTACATTATACGAGATAGTTTTTTTTTCAAAAAATTGGAAACTCCTCCATTAAGAAATAAACAAAACAAAAGCAAAATGGACTTCAATGTATTAGAACTTTTGTCACCTTAAGCATTGCAGTATTTTTTGTTCTTTCATTTATCCGTTCGGTTACCATTATATGAGTTGGCGAGTTTCTTATTTTATAGCTTTTTATGATAGTTGATATTCCTTTTTTAGTGCCATAAATTCTTTAAAATCAAGGGTCTAAGGAAGAAAGTCGAAACATGTGTCTTTTTATTTTTGTTATTAATACCAGAAAAATTTCAATGAATTCCGCAATATCGATCGGACAGCTTCTTCTTATTAGTATAATTTTTTAAAATTATTTATTAACTTTTACATCTCCACTTTATATTTGACTTTGTTTTGTTTCTTGGAAATCACCAAATACAATAATTATTCTAAATACAGTATTAATTCTAAGACGTTTACTAAACAGATCTTCAGGCAGTTATTCAAAAATAAGAAATTTGAAGAAATGAAATGAAAACTGCAGTTGATGTTAACTTCAAAAATTCCTCAAAGATCTTAAACCCTACTTTCCTTACACTGATATTTCTTAATTTTTTTTAATTATTTTTAAGTTTGAAAAAGCCTTTGTTTATTTTTAAATTATTTTTGCTGAATACAAAGGACAGAAATTTTCCATTTTAAAAATGAATAAAATGTTTACATAATAAAATGAAGTAAAAAGCGGATTAATTCCTATTCTTCAAGACATGCATAGAAATTTCTTTGTTTAGATTCTGTTGCCTTTCTATAAGGATTTCTATCGCCTTATTATTGCTCGAATGTGTCAAGATGAATTCACACGAAAAGAAATTCATAAAATAAAAAGGTAGATCTTCTTTTATTCATGCAAAGTTTCAAGAATATTAATCCAGCGGAACAAACGTTATTAGGAAGTGAGGAACACATTCAAACTGACTGAATTGTTTAGCTAGAAAATAAATAGGCTAAAAAGTCAGCATCGCTGCAGAAGCTTCCTCCAAATGAGAGATGGCCGCCCTGTTTTTGTGAGATCTGCGCATGTATGATCGATTAGTCTGGTCAGACACTTCCGTCTGATTTTATGACAGGACGCCGCCATTACGGTAATGGCTTGTTACTTTGCAAAAGAGCATTGTATTTATAAATAATATATATTTATTTATTTATATAAATACTTATTGTTAGCAACTGGTATTGAAATAACGCTAAATAGTCGAGAGAAGTTTTAATTTGGCGTTATCAACATGTCTTTCTCAGTGAAAACAGACGACGGCGTCCATTGTGACAGGAAAACATAATTGATCAGCTACCGGAAGGGCTGCGCAGTTCAAACTTCCGCCGGCCATCTCTCATTTGGAGGACAATAGTTATGTTATTTTATTGGAATTTTGTTTTTTTGTTATTTTATTGGAATTAAAGCTAAATGGAATTTCAGTGGATTAAAAAAAAAAACAAAAGAAAAAAAAATAACCTCAGAAGTCTTGTCCATATCAATCGAATGCTTTTACTATCTCTTCTTCTTTCTGTTAAATATTTAAAATGACTTAGCCTTCATATTGATTTGTCTATAAGTCATCGAGTGTCCTGCATAAGTCGGAAATATCGTTAAGTCGAAAATACACCTAACATCAGAGTTTATTAGCTGCTCAGCATCACGAGTGTATCATACCGTATATTATCTTAGCTGGGAGAAGATCAAAATTCAATATTCGAAGTACGGTTTTCACTGAATCGTAGCGCTTTGGCCCCATCGTAAAGTCGAATCATCTTAAGTCGGGACAGTCTGTACTGGAATAGTGTCTGACTATGTTTCCAATTTAAACCATTTCTTGAATTTTAAAATTGCGATGTCTTAAAACAAAACAATTAAAAAAAGATAAAATAAAAGATCCAAGTTAGACTAAATATTTGGAATAAATTGTCATGATATTTCACTACCTGAAAAAACAACAGCAGACACTATCGGATACACATTGCAGAAACGTAGCGTAGATAGTGGACCAGCAAAAGAAATAAATAGTCTGCCGAAGTAAAATAACACATTTATATGCCAGCTTTCACTCCAATCATTAATCAAAAAAGCGTGACTATTTCACATTCCTTAAGTTTGGAGATTTTTGTAAGTTTTAATTAACTGCATCAGTTCCGTTAGACCTGTACTTTAGCGAAATATAAAACAACTGTCACAGAATGGCAACTAGTCTTACAACAACTAACTGAGGTGTTGCGACAACAGACATACTTTATAAAACATTATTTTATAATATTCTTTATTTATTTATAATGTTATTTTAGAAAGTTTTGCCTGTTTGTCTAAGCACGATAGATTTGAAAACTACTACTGTACCATGAAATTTAAAAAAAAAATTAAGGATAACTAATCGCTTGAGAAAACCCATGTATCAGTTGTCCTACATTTAAGGTTTTCTTTAACCTTTAAGGAATTAATTTGAAGTGTGCCAACTATATCATATTTAAAAATAATTACAACCAAGAATGAAAATTTAAAAATTTTTAATACATCTAAAAATACATACAGAGAACCGGTTTTTCACACTGACTTAGCATAGTCTTTCCTCAGCCTCCTTTAACTTTTAACCATTGCATTAAAATATCCATAATATTTCAACAGTTTATAGTTAACAAACGAAGACAAAGTTTAACAAATAAAAATATTCGAGAAGAGAATATACGTTTGTGTAGAATTGGATGTCTAAGGGATGTGCTATTATCTCAGTAACACTCCTGATTCTTTGTTGAGAAGAATGAGTGAAGAGAAAGAAATTCTCCCTTCAACGAAATGATTTTTCAAGAATGTCTAATTGTCTTTTATGCAGAAACTTTCCTGGTTTGTCTCTTGCGATAAGACGCTCTTCGCAAAATGTATAAAGATTTACAGACAAATAATAAGAATTAACTCGGAATTCTATCCAAGTGCAAGAATAATTTGATGACAGAGTAGCTCAATTGATCAGGTGTTCGAGTTGATCCCGTTTCCGGAAGTGGTAGGGTGATGCGGTGCCTATCGGTACGTGCAGGTGTCTTCTTGCACCTTCACCCTACAGACAGGTGATCGCAGGTGTCTTATTCAATGCCACAACTCGGTGTTAGTTTCCTGAACTGAAATCATATTCTCACAAGAGGGAGGAAAAGTAAAAAATAATCGTAAAAATATTACAATAAAAAAAACAACTTAAAATTCCCTTAAAAACGTTATTTCTTAAAATTTCGTTTTATTTATTTTTTTATATTTTTTTAAAGTCATGGAAACGACAAAAACAAAAAAAAAGTCTACGTTTATTTTCAAATTTAATAATTGAATATTATAGAGCAAACTTTCTATTTTCTGAAAAAAAAAAAAAAATGAATTCCGCATTATTTACGTTAATCGTAACAAACCATGCACAGTGGATTAGCTAAGATTTAATATTCATTGCTGAAGACAATGAGAGATTAAGTGAAATAGGATAGAAATCCATGTTTAGATTTCAAGGCTTTTCTTTGTCATCTTCTGATTTCTTCACAAGAACCCACTTGGAAAAGATTTCACATAGAAAAGGTAGATGGTCCATAGTCCTGGAATATGCATACCACGATTCAAGAAGATCCAACTAGCGGTTCAACAGTTGAGGGAAATACACACACACAGACTGATTGATTGGATGAGACTCGCTTTTTAATTGGAAAATTGGCTAAAATTCAATAAAAATTAAAGTTTCTCCTTTTTTTCCAACTATTTTGACACGAAAAATTTTAACAAATTTTACTTCGCAATAAAATAGTAAAAAAATACTTATCCAAGGTTGAAACAATAGCTGGTACATATTCCGAAGATTTAACATCACATACGCCCCAGCAACCCTAGAGGTGATTTGAAGAATCAATCTATATTACTAAACTCTTTTATTTCTCTTGTCTGTCTGTCTCTCCGGCGCAATTTCCTTTGGGAATGGAAAATAGAAATAATTTTTACAGTGAAACATCCGCGATGGGAATCGAACCTACAACCTTCTCATCCGAAATCAGACGTCTTATCCATTAGGCCACGGGGACTACAACTCACTTCATAATGCTTTTTGACTTATGTTTCCTTCCCCTTCCTCCCATCACTCGGCTACCTGGCCCTTTAAATATAGAATCAGTAAAAAGTATTAAGTAATCAGTAATTATTATTAAAATTAAAATTTAATTGAAATTAAAATTAAGTAATTATTAAGTAATCAATATTAAGTTGGAAAATAAAAAAAAAATATTATTTCTTTTTTCCATTATATTTTTTGTTTTGAATTCAACATAATTCAATGTTGAATTAATTAATAAAAACATTGAATTTTATTTTGAAAAAGCTTCTTGTTCTAAACAAGGAGTATGAAATGCTCGAAAGAAGGAGTAAGAAAAACATTTGAAATAGAACTGGTTTGGAGAATTCTGTGATAAGGAATTTAAGTTTTCTTTACACTCCATTTCCATTTCCTTTATGATGTTGTAAGTTAGATTTTTTTTTTTTTTTTTTTAACCATTGTAGGATTTTATCAAATTTACTTTTCCGGGAATTTCCAGGTAGATACAAAGAATTCCTTGATTACCTACAGAGAATTAGTCCACTGTTAGTTATATAAAATGAAGATTGCCAGAAGCTTTCAGAATTTGTTTTATTGACTTTTCGTTCATTTTGTTCAATGATAACTAGAAAGTAATCGGAATGAAGATTATGGAAGATTGAAAACTCAAAACAGAGTCTTAATTACCAGAACACTAAAAGAGATTCTTCGCTACAAATTTAGTCGAAGGAATAACTCGAAATCTGTAACATGCAAATGCAATGGGTCATTGCAAGGACTGTAGACGTCCCTTTGGGGACCGTATCTCTATCTACCTGCCTCTCCCTTTACTTAGCAATGGATGCTTCTAATGAGAGGGAGCAAATCTTTGGGTGACTGTGTCTCCAGTCTGTCTGCGACCGATGCCCTGCAGGTTCCCCCTCCCCCGTTCCAAATTACCCCTGGTCCTCATCAGTTGCGGTTGGCTCCCTCCATGTCTTTCCCGTGCTCCTCTTCCTCCCCCATCAATCTTGGTCCTGTTCATCCTCATCCTCAAAGAGGACTTCTAGACCTATGTTTCCCTAATGCTTCTTTCCGCTTCATGAATTAACATCCCGTGATCACGGCAACACTATAGTGATGAATAAGCAACTCTCCTCAGCCAATTTTTAATGGACCACTTTAAAAAAAAAATAAGAATGTACTTGCAGTTGGACAGTATTGCTCGTCCATCAGGTTTCAATTTACTACTGACAAAGAGTTTTTTTTCAATTCAAGTAACAACTGGTTTCTATAAGAAAATATATAAAAAGAAACAAAGCTCTTTACTTCCGTGAAGAAGATAAGAACATCAACTTCACATTAACTTCTGAAATAGATTCTTCATAAATCTGTGTTCTGTTTATAAAAATAACAAAAACTCTCTTTCAACCAAACATTCATTTTTCTTTTTATAGACTCTGTTCTCATCCTTTCAATAACTGACTACCTAGTTTTTTTTATTTACATTTCGAACTGTTGTTTCTGACTCCGGAAGTATTAAGTTCTTACTTCAGTTTCAACTCGATTAATGAATTTTTATTTGTTGTTGATTAAAAGAGGTCGTTTTGTTTTGATTCTGGAGTGAGTGCATTTGAGTCTTATCCATCTATTCGGAAGGGAGAAGCTATTTGTGTGTGATTGAAGGCACGCAATCACGAATGATTAGTTTCCCTGTTATTTTATTTCATTTATTTTTTATTTTTTTATATAAAAAAAAAGTTGGTCAGTAGAACCAGAAGTAGCTGTAGATCGAAAAGAAACAATTTATCTTTTTAACCTCGATGACTGGGAATAAATATCTCAAATAAATCATCCGATTAATCCATAAAGAAGTGATTAAAAAAAAGCAACTCATGTTCTAAACAAGGAATATGAAAAAAATTGAATTCAATTACATTCAGGCTCCCCCACATCAAATTCAGGACCCAGGTACCAAATGCAGTAATGGGCCCCCACTCCCATGTTATCGTCAAACTCATAGATTCTTAGCCAAAAATATTGCGAAAACACCACATGATTTCATATTTCTCCATTTTAAACATTTTATACACAGTTACTACCTTTATTTTTAGAGTTAGAACGCCAACATTTACTTTTTACAGTTCGACCCAAAAGTTTAGAAATGATGTTTATAAAAAAAATTCCTTCTATGCAAACATTGTAATGCAGAATAGAATAGCTGTAGGCAGATGGTTTAAGCAGAAATGATGTGTGAGAATTACCCACTAGAATGAAAAGTGGGTAAAAAAAACCAAAACCAAAAAACAAAACAAAAAAAACCTTATTTGCTGTATAGCAGAGTTGTAGAGTAATTTCAGAAAAGTTGATTGTAGAGAATTAATAAGCATTGAAACTTCCAGTTTTAGTGGCGTAGTAAGATTCAACACTAGCTGGAATTAAAATAGTTTAACGGGTGAAGTTAGCATAATCATGTAATGTGTTATTTAAAAAAATTGGTTTAAAATTGTTTAGACTATCAAACAAAGTAATCGGACGTTGGATAGTCGGGTCGGGATCTACTGCGCTGATTTGTGATGTGTGTGTGTTTGTATGAAAGAAAGAGAGTAAGGAACCATTCTGAGGATCCAATTAACGCTTGCGCTCTTGCGTTCTGCTACAGTGATAATCTTATTGAAACAAATTGATAAAAAAAGAATTACTTAATCTAAAAAAAAAAATATCGCTGTATATTTTGAATTACTTAATTACTCTCAGCTATCTTTCGCTTAGTGACTGAACATACAACGATAGGGACGGTGTCATTTTTGAAGGATGGGAGGGGAATTGAGACAAAAATAATCTTACTCATGTTTTAAGTTGAACCATAAATAAGCATTGTACTAAATTCTAAGAAAATCTGTCCAATCGTTTTAGCGCAATCCGTGTAAAAACAAAACAAAATAATAAAAAAAAAAGTTGATCCAGTTGACTAGTAAGACACTCAGTCAAAAATATTTTATCAAATAATTTGCTCATTTTGTACTGTTGGTTTTTTATAATAATTGAAGATTTCAACAAGAATTATATTTAATTATATCCAGGTAATAATATTAATTGTTGTAATAAAAAGACCATTCAAGTTTTGATTCCACGATATCTTTATAATGTTTTAAGTAATTGATAATAATTTTCAAATATAAAGCCAAAATGCTGTTTATTTATTTTTATTATTCCACTAGCAAATATACAGTAATGTTATTTTTCTTAGGAGTCGTGATTGTCCCCAGCTTTGTCCTGAGACAGAAGTGGTTTTTGGGGATGCAGGATCCAGTTACAACGTGACAGTCTGTGCTGGATCATCACATTCAAAAACAAGGTAAGATATCTATAATTAGAAAATGAATGCGCTTTCTTCTTTAAGAAGAGATAATAAATTCCTTTACGGCTGAACATTAGCTTATTAAATGAACTATTAAGATTTTTTATTTTATTTTAAACTTATAATTTTTCCATTTTTTTTTTTTAATTTTTTAATTTTTTAATTTTTAATTTTTTCGATTTTTATTTTTTGTAATATTATCTTCGAAGAAATTTGTTTGTTTACGCTGTTAAATTCAATATTAATATTAAAATCTTTTAAAGCTTACTCATATTTAAATTGTGTATTTTGTTTACTGTTTTTTTGTAAACTAGAAGATATTTGGATAAACGATAATTGAGAAATGAATTGTTCATTTACTTTTAACACTTTTAATTTTTCTTTGTTTATTTCTTGTAAATGAAATCTTCTCTTGAAATCAATGTAATCCTTCGTGGGAGGATATTTGAGGCTCCCCATCCTTCACTGATTTTCCAATAGCGTTCGTCTAATGAATTTGTCGGTCGTGAGATTCTAATCTATCTCTGACCACCCTCTTAATCTAATAACAACAAAGTTCAACTCACTGAAGGTATAACGCGTTCGGCTACAAATCAAGCCAAGCACTTGGAGCCTCTATCTGTCTTGATTATAGGCGCGCGCTTCGAGTAATAGTTGCAAATGCCAGAGGGACTGAACAACAGGAATTTTGACTGTGCAAGGTCCGTTCACTGATAAGATCTTGCAACATCGATCAGTGTATATTGGTCAAGAACTCTTACTAATGGCACTTTACTTGTTAGTTAAGACATTTTGTTTTGTGAAACCCATGAAATTTAGACCAAAACCCATTAAATATCTTTAAATTATTATGTCCTTCTATAATAGATTTCGTATAACACTTTAATTTGAGTCAGAGATTAAAAAAATAAAACAAAAACATTCATAGCAGGTAATTTTTATGTCGAAATCGGCGTATCCTTCTCTGATTAAGATAATCGAACAACTATTTGTTTTACGAAGCAGACACTTTGGTAGAATGCTTAATTTTTTCCCAATCTCTTACTAATTATATATTATAAAAGCGTTATTCTGTCTGTCATAAGACTTTATGTTTTTCCAATTTTGTGATCAAACTATAAGAGATAGAGTGGTCATGTAAATGGATAAAATGTAGATCTTTTTAAGACAAACAAAATGCTACAAAAATCTTTCGAAAAACTTTTTTGGTTTCCCAGATGGCGCCTTTTAAAGGGTCAAATTTTGACTTTTTCTCAATTTAAACGAAAAGTATAAAAGTTGGAAGAAAACATTTTATTGAGAAAATGTTGGTATTTGAAAGTTCTATCGAAAGATATATCAATCATTCACAAACGTTTCTGCGTTTCCAAGATACATGCAAAAATGTGTATTGCGCAACCCCAGGTGTGTGGCGCCAATCCGCAATACACCTGAGTTAAGCGGAGAAGGCTACAACGGGCTGGGAAGTCGTATTTTCTCCGTTCTCAATATTAATTTGCTAAATAAATAAAGTTTTTTTTTTTTAATGCTATACATGCAAGGGTTCCGGAGCGAAGCGACAATACCAGTCTAGTATTTAAATAAAATCAAAACAACTTCTTTATTTTCAAGCATATCAGTGATTGTGTCTTATGTAAATGTTGCTGTAACAGCTATATCTGAGGAGGACCTAGTGTAACATATTGCAGGCCGGCTCCGGTAAAAGATTTGGTAACGGAGCTTTATGTTAGATGAAGCATCAGATTGAAAGTCTGCCATTCTATAAAGGCCGTAGAGCTCATACATAGATAAATAAATACATAAATAAGAGGCAAAAAATAAGGTAAATAAAGAGTTGTTGTTATAGCTTGATGGCTAAGACACGGTCTTGTAATCTGAAGTATCTGAGATCGAATCCGCTCCAAGTTTTTGTGGACTCCGTAGCATAGCGATAAGGTGCTTGATTGCGGCTTGGAGGAGTCTGGTTCAGTTCCCAGCTCCGGCGGAAGTTGGGGGTTTTTCTACTCCGAATTCTCCTGCAGACCGGTCTTCGATTCATCCAACCTTCTGTAGAATGGGATTGAGTTTCTTATCGGGGCTTAAATGCGGATGGGCAGCGGCTGATCCCCGATCTCAACTTATGTCTCCTTGGTCTGGAAACGCCGGTGGACTCCTGCGATCGAAGAACCATACAGACCTGTAATGGGATATTTTTACCTATTTTTTTGTTAACATATTTAATATTGAAACAAACAAAAATAGCACCCCAGATCAATGTGTGGGCTCGCCTGCAAAACATTTCTTATGGTGTAGCAAAGCATATGTTCTCTCCGAAAGGTTCACTTTAGAACCACCTAGCGCCTTAATGCGCGTTTCCGGACATGGGTTCATCAGGAATATATTGATCCTTAGCCATGCCCCCACACGTGGTATGAATATTACGCACGAATTTTGCAACACCCTGTATATACATATACATACATACATACTTACATGCATACATACATACATACATACTTACATGCATACATACATACATACATACATACATACATGCATACATACATACATACATACATACAAAGGCCTATAAGTAAAAACGCTTGAGATTTCAATTGACTTTCTGAATACTTCAGTAGTTTCATTTTCATCGATATTTTTTTTTCTGAAAAAAAAAAAAGAAATGTACTTCTTTTAAACCTTATTTAAGAAAAAAAACAAAACAAAACAGATTGCTGATTAAGCACATTAATATCATTCTAAAAAAATATGAAATATTAACTTTCTACTATTTAAATAAACGTTCTCTGTTTCAAATAAAAAAATAGTGATATTTTTGACAGGTAGTTAAATAACCTTTTCTAACTAGAAATAACAAGCCGGAATTGTTAAAGTATGTATTGAATTCTGCAGAAAGAAACCAGCAAGTTATGAGGATATCTTTCTCAAGTAAACTTTGTTTTGCTGTTTGGGAAAAAAAAATACAGAAAGTAATTAACTCAAAAATTTCAACATCTCTCGAAAACATTTTGTAATCACGAAGAGCACATTTGCTCCTTTGAAGCTTCACGAAATGTGATTTGGCGATGGTAAGACTGTTGCGAAGGCAGGGATTGTCCTTATCGCTAAACGCCAAAAGCAACGCCGTGTCAATGTTAACTGAATTACACGGTTTTGTCCAACAAGGCTATTGCACCATGTTCTATGTTTTAACATGGTTGGAGAGATGCCAATATTGACCAAGCAACTGGTCAGGGGTTGCGCGAGGAGTAAGCAAAGCAAGATTAAAGGCAGGAGCCCAGAGCATAATTGGAAAGACATCTGTTAGCAAGAAGATATTGGTCCCTTGGAATTCGCTAGAAATTATAACTTAGTTCCCAGCATTCCGTCCCTTTCGCTCTTCTTTCTCTCTCTATTCGGTTTTATTTTTTTGGGTTCCCTTTTCTGTTCTTCCTCTAATTACGAACCACATTCATTTGAGTTGCTCTTTGCTGACAAGTGCTAATTTGGTTACAGAAACTGAGTCCCACCGTAATTCTCTGACCAACTTTCCGCTTATTTTTGCAGAGTAATTCACTTTCAAAGATGATTAACAAGGGGTTTTTAATTCTATGCCGTTCGCACCCAATAAACAAATTCATTCGTAATGAAAACTGTTGTTTTGTAATTAGAAAAAATATGAAGATTTCCTTAAGAAGTGGAGTTTCGCTCACTAATTTGATTATTTAATCCTTTATCAATAAATAATTGCTAATTATACCGTTAGCAGCGAAAGATGTAATTTTTGATTTGATATTTGCCTACTTGTAATAATGTTGATTTGCTTATTAAACCCAGAAGGGGAACGTGTTAGTCGAATAGTCTCCAGTGTCTCTCCATTCGTATTTCATTATCTTACGTTATTAATCCATTTATTATTTTTCGTTTATAAGAAAGAAAATGGTTTAAATACAGATTTAACATTTGAAATATTCGTGATGTACAATATCTGTATGTTAGTGATCTAGAAATGTACACTTGTATCATCTGAAGGATTTACTAACTTCATCTGCTAAATAATGCATGAATAATGCATGTATTGTGGATGTATTTAAATACCTCAGTACAACTTCTAGAAAAGATATTTGCGACTATCTTTGGTACAAAATAAAGAAAAGCTTACTTCTCTAAATTATTTATACAATTGCCAAAAACTAATGCTAATGAAAACGGTGCCAGAACTTACGTAAGATATTGCTTATAAGGACAGTTAATCTTACTACTCTATGTTAATCTGAAATCGTTATCATTTAGATTTTCCCTGCGATAAGATTCCAGGGACTTTATTGATTTTTAAGTATTTGCCGCAGAAGTAGAAAGATATTTTTAATGTGACGAAAGGTTGTACCATAAAAGCGCTGAAGCGGAAACAAGAACTTTCAGCAAAAATCTTAATGGAGAGTTGGACATGTCTATACAATCCATCATCTGGCTATAATGGCAAAATAGATCAATACACATCGTTTGTTCTTAAAAGCCACTGTCAAAGGATTCTAGCTAAACTGATTTTGAACACAAGAACTACGTAGAGTTTAATTTCACTTATCCATAATATAATAATCGCAATTTAATTGCCATTTTGGAATTCCACATTTTTCATTAATGATTGTTAGTTGTTAAGTGCTGTCTTACCAAATAATGTAAGTAATTAAGAGATGTAATAATAAGCATATGAGGAGAACAGCAAAACAAAACTTATTTGCTATTATTAAAACTAAATCCAAAGTGGTTTTTTTTAAACTTAAACAATACAAACTCGTAATTGTACTTTTGTTAGCCTTATAATCTCTCAGCTATGAAAAGGAAACAGATCATCTGTTTGTTTGCAATGGTTTCCAATTCAACACTAGTAAGAAGAAAGAAAAATGTCTTACAAACTGTAATAGAATGGTATATAAATCCGCGAAGGAAATAAAGAGATATTCTAATGTCTGAATTCGCGAAAGTTGATACCTAAGAGAATATCTCTTGCATTTGTATCGATATAGTTATCATAGTCTTTTTTTTTCTATTATTTGTCTCATATATTAAGCCTTCAAAAGAATTCTTTACAAGCGTAGCTTTCTTGAAGTTTTCAAATTCTTCGAATAGCCCAAGACAGTAGACAACGGAAGTCAGTGGGGGAGGCCTTCGTCCAGCAATTGGCTGAATGTGAATGAGAATAAAATGAAGAAAAAAACAAGTAATTTGTTTTTAAACATTAAACATTAAATATTTATTAAACATTATTGTCTCATTTGTACCAAATTCAGATTGAAAGAAATCTGAACCGTTAAATGTCTCGAATTAAAATGTCTCTTGAAAATTAAAAAAAAAAAA
>JAFIDM010009631.1:362725112-362762787 GCA_023159025.1 Thereuonema tuberculata
AAAAAAAAAAAATATAAAGGCAAAACTGATTTATTCTATCTTTCAGTTTAAAATTTTTATGGTCCATTCAACGGTCATAATGTTTGTATCTCTATATACTTTGCGTAAATTAGTATATTGCAGAATGGGGACTTATTCGATTTTTTTTTCATTATACAAGAACCGATAGAAATCATTTCAGAAATTATTTTAGTTCATGTATTGTACAGTTTTAAGATTAAGTTTTAACGTTATTTAAGTTAAAGGAGTTTAACGTGCCGCAAAATAATTTAAATTAAATAAAACAAGAAATGAATAATAATCGAACCAGAAAGGCAATTTGGTTGAATTTGTGCTGAATTCATTTCTTCTTTTATTTAATTTAAATTTTAACGTTATTATTCGAAGCAGCAGATACTATTAAAACTTTCCGTAACGTGATGCCCCATATGTCCACTTCAGACCCGTCTCTTGCATTAGGTGACGGTCTACCCGTATGCAGGTTAAATGATGGGCCTACAGAGTCAGGTTTCATGACAAAGTGCCAGCACCACATTAGACGAGGAACCCTATAAATTCTATATGGGTTTTAGAATTTCACCCTCTATAAGTATGATTGCATGTACGTAATAGATATCTACTATATAGGCCTATCTACACTTCGACTTTCAATTCGTAGTATGTAAGTAAGTAGCCATGACTACTGTGGCTATGTGAACAAGTTTAGCCAGTACTAATAATTCCTTAATAATAAAATTCCAACCCTCCTCCTTTTGTGTTTGCATGCAAAAATAAAAAAGTTCAACTTCGGTTCCCGGAACCTTAGGCACCTTACCAACGTAGAGATCTGGATCAGAGTTCCATTAATAATATCCATTGTAGATTAATTGCTTGAATTTATGATTTGCTTGTTGCTCATTGCCATTACATTATTGAGAAATGTAACATACAATGGATCATCTACTAATTAGAATCTTTTAAAATGTTGAAGAATATTACTAACCCTCCTGGGGAAAAACCAGGAGGAAAAACTTGGGGGTTTGTATTCAATGGTTTTTTAAATGTAAATAGTGTTTTTATTTTTAATAAATTACAGTATTACTAACATGTTTCTGATTAATAACTCAGGAACCAAATTGATATAAATAAGAAACTTGGATAGTAATACGCTAAGATTCTATTTTTTCCTTTCTCCTTTCCCATTGTGGAATTCCGTAGGTTTGATATCATTTGTAAAGCAGTCTTAAGATATTGGACTGCTTAGGAACTTTTCTTAAAATTTCATTCTATAAATAAGTGGAAATCTAAGACATTGAGATAGCATGGATTAGTAGGCATGGATTAAAGAATAACGATGATCAAACGACATCTGCTGGTGAAGTTGTATAAATGCTATATGATTCTTGACATTTTTTGCTCTTTTTTTTCCCACTATTTGAAATTGCCTGTAGTTGGAAAGGTGAACAGCTTGCTATTTTTCATCGTTTATCCCATTAGAATCTTGTGCAAATATTAAGTTTCTGCTTCTCTGAACTTCCGTAATCTTGCGAAAATTAGATGCATTGGGAGAAAACAAAAAACAAAAACAAAATTCAAACAAGTGTTGAATTAATACAGCTATAATACGTATACTGTATATTGATGAACTACCTTAGTCTTGCCTTCAAAGAACTGTCATCTCACCTGTAGTTGAGGTTCTTTAGAATGAAAACAATGATTTTTTTTTCCCTTCGTACTTTTTTTTTTTTTAACAAATAGTTTTATCAAAATTTATAAAAGCTATAACTGTTTTTCTTGGAATTTTTCCCTCAATTTTTTTTTTTTTTTTGTTAGTAATAGATATTTCAAAAGAGCTTTTTCTTTTTCGTGCCCAATGTGAAATCGAATTCTAAAATAATAGGCTACGTATAGTAACGTAGATCTCTTTTATACTAACCTTTACTCACCACATTGTAATAACGGTGTTTCTGGGGGAGTCGTAGAATTGTAGAAACAACGAGTCAAGTTCTGGAACTGAACTAAATTAATTTATTAAATGAAAAACATTTAATAAATGAAAGACATGAGTTTTTATACTCCTTTCGTAGTTGATTTGATTGGCTAAAGAATTAAAAATACACAAATATGACTGGATAAGAACATAACGAATTTAAATTAATTAACTAATTCACGGTAAAGAGTTTAAAAATAAACAGAACATCAGTAATTAGAAAATAGAAAACGAATGTTTAAAAAATAAATAACGATTAACGATTAAAATGGATAAAATACAGACAGCTAAATAATTTCTACAAAAATACCAATACTGTAAATGATTTTTAAATATATGTTCATATAAACTGTTACTGTCTTCTTTATTAATAAGTTCGTTTTTTAATAAAATGTTATTTGTAAAACAACGTCATTTTCTCCAGTAGAAAACAGAATTTGCTATTTGTTTGTTTTATTTAAATTTAATAATATATTGTTAAAATATACATTGACTAAAATTCGAATATATATAGCAGAAATAATTTCTTTCTGGATGCAAAAAAATAAATAAATAAATAAAACCATCGAACATTCCAGAAATTGGGTTTCATAAGTTTGTTGAAAAACACTTGTACTTAAAATTTATTTTCTTTGTCAAGAAGTGCATTAATTATGAATTTAATGTTGTGTTTGATAGAGAGAATTATTTCTATGTTGTTTCTCTTAGGCTCAGATGACAGGGCTCTCTTATGACAGGCTCAGAACATGCGAACAGATAAAGCTCCCGCTCTTGCTCTGTTCCAAAGCGGCAATCCTCCAAAAAGAAAAACCCCACCAAAAATATATTACACAATAATATAAAGAATGTCAAATCCTTGTTCTGAGTTCCGTTAGGCTCAAAAAGAATTTGATACCAGCATAAAAGTAAGCATTTAAGCAAGCGAGTTTAAATAATAAAGAATTTAACGTGCCTATTAAAGACAAATATATTAATTTTACGAAATTTTTTAATTTCAGATTATAAAAGCGAGTATTTAAAAACAAGATTTTTTTTTTCAAAATTTCACAGCATCGGCTGTGCTCGCGTGGAATTCTGGGATCACCAATCGCTAAAGAATTGAAGAATTAATCCTAACACAAGAAAGTCAAAAATATAATGTCTCAGAACGGATTTTATAAATTTCTCTTAATTTCTGACTTTGAATTTTGTCATATTAAAGGCTTCAATAATTATCAAATTCAAAACTTTAAAAAACTTTTTCGCTGTTTGATTCACAGAGTAGAAACAGGCACAATATCATTGACTATCTTCAAATGTTTACTAGCATGTTTTGATGCATAGAATTAATTGCCTATACTTCAGTGTAAATATTGTTTTATTTCGAATAATGAACTTAAAATTGTAATAATAGATTTATGATGGTTTTCAGTGCAGTTAAATTGAGAACTTTCAGCAGAACAAAACATGAATGATTTCACCATTGACATGCTTCAATCTTTCATTCTAATTGGTTGGATTCGCTCATAGCATGCTCGAAGTGTACTTGGTCGAAAAGATCAAGGCCGTCTGACGGAACTGGACGACAAATGTCAGCTGGTGTTCGCCCAGCTTAACTAAGATAAACGAAATTGCATAATCATAAAGTCTCAATTTGATTCTTTTATTCTTATTTTTGCCACTATATATTGATTTGGTTGCTATTGTGAAGCGAAGCATAAATCAATTACACCAATAAAGCTACCTCAATTGTAATTTAGGAAATTCTCGACGTGGTTAATATGAAAAACTGAAGTTTGCCGTTTTTTTTTTTTTTTTTCCACCTATATCTCAGATCTCAAGCAATAGTGTAGCTAAAATACACCTTGTTAGCAAACAACTGACCACGATAGCATTGTGCAGAAGCTTTTTTAGTCGTAATCTCATTCTTATATTAACGACAGGTAATTTCGGGACAGAAAAAAACAGAAAATAATAACATATAATAGGAAGCTTCTTTTTATATTTTGCTTCTATTTAAAATCGCATCAATAGTAGATTCCTTGGGATCTTTTTTCCATGTCACTACTTAAAAAACGGACATATTAATCTCAATTAAATAAATACAGAACCTATAAATAAACTCCTTCTAAATAACACTTCCTTACGTTGTAATCTTAAACCCAATCACAAAGATACATAACTTAAAACTGTCATGATTTTATTATTACTTTTAGACTATAAAACCCCATTTTTTTTTTTTTACAATGTGACGATGTGAAGTAATTCACGATGTGCTGTTGTAGACTATTTTTATTTATATTCATCTTTTCATAAAAATAAGATATTTATTTAAATATACAGTTTTTATTCTGTTCTGTTATCATTCTAGGTTTTATCCCGAAAAAAAATTTCTTGAAATCATCTCTTTTTCTAAGGTTAAGCATGAGGATTTTTTTTTAAAAGCATGTTCTTTTTCAGCATCTGAAACAGCCTAAGAAAAAAAAAATGAAAAAAATACCCCTAGCGGAATCATGTCGAAGTTGGACGCACATTCATTGAGATAAAACCGAGTTCCATATCCCCACTTTTCTTTTTTTTTTTTTCCTTTTCCTCTTTATATTGAAGCAGGTACAGTAGCTCTAATGATAGAGTCATCGCCAATTTTCTGATGTGCTGACACATTGATATGTGGAGCACCGATGAATCTCACGTGTCGTGTCTCTTGTGTAGAAGTGCACACCCCAAGTCCAACGATTAATTTGATTAGTGTTGGGCAGAAGCCCTGTGCCACTGCCCTGATTGGATTAGGAGGAGACCTGTCGACTGGTTAGAGAGGGTACACGACAGCTTCCACTCCAATCTCTGCCAGAATGTTTGGAGAACCCTAAATTTAGGCTAATGCAGCATTTACTCGAGTTATCGAATTCCATCCATCAAATAACTTGTCTCCTTTTAGGCCTCATTTCAGCGAAAGGAAATTAACAGAAGATAAAAGATATGGAGACTTAACAAAGAACAAAAAATCCTCAATGTATTTTTTTTTAAAGTCTCTTTTTTATCTCATTTCAGATTGATTTCAAAGAAGTTCGTAATAATGTAGTAAATAAATAATAACTATTGACCTATTATTAGCAGCATGTATTAGATGAGATGATGTTTTAAAGAAGATGATGTTAATCTTTATTGCTGCCTGAACTACTTGATTCTCAAAATACTTTCTCGCATCTTGTGATCAGGAGTAACTGAAGTGGAGAAGTCTTAGATGTATTCTAAGACCATAAGAATAGATAAATGATTATAGTTATTTTAATGTCGCCTTAAAATTAGGAATACAAGTTGCTTACGGATTCTTTCACCGTTAAGTTTCCACCACACTTATATTCTACTTTTCTCAAATACCGTCGCCACACCCCATGATTGGATTTTTAAAGCCTCTGACTTCCGAGTGCTTTTCTCTCAATCCACCATCAATCTTTTGAAAAAGTAAATATATATGAAATGTTACGAATAATTTTTCCATTCTAAACGATGCGTCAAATACATTTTTTTTTCCTTAGATGAGAATATCTCGTGCCTTTTTAATGTTAGCTCCTTTCACTTATTTTTATTTTTAAATCTGCATTCTGTAACAAGCAAATTCAACTGTGTGAAATTAAACTTACTATATTTGCTAAGTTGATCTTATGTTTTTTCAAAAAAAAAATAAAAAATAAGGTACTAAATACGTATAAGAATATAGGTATTTGTGCTCACGTGCTGATTCGCCAAATCCAGTGCTTAACATCTGCTCAGGGAATTGTACAAATCTTTGTGCTGCTTGGAATGCCAGACTGTCCTGTAAGAATAAACATCTACTTTGTAAACTTTTTATACGAGCACTGATCGTCTTAGAAGTATTTGAAGAAAAAATCTCAAGTATTCATGATTCGCTTAATGTAAATGTTTCTTTATTAATTGTGATACACAATAACTGTCTCTTCAATGAGTTTAGAAATAGTTTCTTTGGCATGAGTACATGAATTATTGATAACACAGTCAATATTTTTAAATTTGATTTGGAAACAGTCAATTGTTCTTTGTTTCCACCGAGTTTTTATTAACGACCATTTTTCATTCCCAACACATTTACTAATCATGTTCTTTATTTATTGAGCATCATGTTATTTAAAAGCAATGATTTGTGGGACAACTTGTAAAGAGACCTTGAAATCTCAGTCGAACATTAATATTGAGAGTGTGCACAATTATTATTTATATATTTTTATTTTTTATTTATTTTTCATTTAATAAGTTCTTTTATTCCATTTTTCCTTAGTTTGAAAAAGTAAAGGATATGCAACAGATACAAGTTTTGAAAAGTACAAGTGGTAAAAATGGTTTACCAGTAATGTAACGAGATCTTTAATAGAATATTACAATTATTTTCAATGGCAACAATTCCACAATTTCATTGCACCATTCTTCTTAATAACTGATTATTTTCATTATAATGTTGTACTTTTAAATGTGGTGGTGGCTGAGTTCGTATTCGAGCAGGCATCCACAGATTTTATTTTATAAGTTTTTTTTTTTTTTCATTTCAGGGTTTCTTTTTCTTTTTAAAGAAAAAACAAGGGAAGATAATTCCACGCTTAAAAATGTCAATTTTAAATTATTCAAGAAAATTTTGTAAGGACAACAAAAAATAAACAAATATTCAAAGCTTTAAGTCATTTTCACATTTCAGCGTCTCAGGTAATTCTGAATATACAAACCTCTAGTACTAGAATGGTAATCATATGTCATTATTTCAAAACCAGCAACAAAAACAGTCACTAACGTAAGTCTTATTTCCGTAACTGTCCTTTTAATCAGGGACCAATGGGAATCTTAACCTAGATTTCTTTTTTGAGAAAAGAATAAAAATTCTTAAAAGGGGAAAAAAGTCAAACAAAAGCCTTCTATTTTACGCTTTTACGAAATGTTGCTTTCATTGGTAACAGTTGAAAATCTCACCGTAGCTTCGAAACCAGCCTCTAGTTGTAAAGTGAACTTTAAGAGAGTTCCAGCGCTCATCTGATCCGTGAAGCTTGTTCTTGTGTCATGTTGGAGGTATGTTGTACCTCGACGAGCGGCGTCCCTTTGAGTTCTTGGGTGCATTCTTTGATGAGTGCTCATCATTGTAAGAGACTAAACGACGATGAAAGGAAGTCTAATTCGGTCATTTGACTAAATTAACAGGAATTGCAAAGGTGAAAGCCATCTGCTATAAACACAATGGGATCTTGCAATTAAAAGGGAAAAGAATTCTAACAATTACAACAGGAGATCAGATTGCAGTAACTAGAACCAACGTCTACAGTCAAACCAAATTTAATTCTTAATGAAGGAGAAACAGAAACACTGTAACATTTCTGATTGGGAATTGCACTCACCCATTACTCAAATGGATGAGTAGAAGTTAAAACTAAAAAGATTACTTTTTTTAAGTTTCAAGAAAATGACTTGAATCATAGATACTTAGCCGAAAAAATTTCATAATTTTAATGGATTTAATCCCTACCTGCTATTTCTGAACTAAACAGTCGCTTTCTTCAATTAAAGATGCAAATAAAAGATAAATGATACGTTTCAAAAACAGTTCATGAGTTTTTTTTGTTTTGTTTTGTTATGAAGCTACAGATAAAAAATGATAAAAGATGAATCATAGAAAAGGGATTCCAATGTGGAGGAGTGTTTCCTGCCGACATTCAAGGTAATTCACTAGGCTTTTAACTGTAATTTTCGGTGTCTAAATGTTTTCGATTCCAAATAGTTACGTTACTTTTTTTAAAAAGCTTCATAGTTTATACATTTAAACTGTTGAATGGATCTTCATGAAACTTGATCTTCACATTTAGAGACGATATAACCTTGACGTTTTGTTTTGTTTCTTTCTGTGTAAATTCCTGTCGAAACATTTGAACGTGAAGGTGAGACAAATTCCTTAGAAAAGCATTAGAAAAATAATAATGAATATCTATCCAAAGTTAGTAAAATGTAATTTATTTCGTGTAGTAATCCATTGTGATTTGCACGTACTCTGAAATGAGGAAGGTGAATTACAAATTTAAAAAGCAGAAACATTTGAGGATTTTAATGAATTTAATTGCAACAAATAGAAAATTTCAAAATAAGGTTTGCATTTGGAAGATATTTCTAATTTAGAAAAACGTGAATACTTTAAACCCGTTATCCAGTTTTGCCCCAGTTTTGTTTAATATTGCACTCGAGATTGCAATACAAAGAGCCAATATACAGACAAGTGGAACTATTTTTTCAAAGAGTCAACAGACTCTAGCATATGCGAATGATTTGGTCCTAACGGGAAGAAGAATACAAGATTTGGAAGAAATATTTATTGAATTGGAAAAACATACAAAATTATTAGGACTAAACATTAATGTGGAAAAATCTAAGTATATGATTATCACGAAGAAATAGCAAACTCAAGATATAAATAGAATCAATATTGGAACTTATTCCTTTGAAAAAGTTAATGAATATATATATATATATCTCGGCTCATTATTAACTTCAAATAATGAATTAAAGGATGAAATTAATAGAAGAATCAATTCAGCAAATAAAGCATATTATGCGCTTCTGCCAATAATTAAAAGTAAAATAATAGCAAGGAAAACGAAAATAAATATGTATAAAACTCAGATAAGACCAATTGTGACATATGGGGCAGAATCATGGACGTTAACAAAGAATGTATGTATAAGACTTGCAATATTTGAACGAAAGATATTAAGAAGAATCCTGGGGGCAATCAAACAAGGAGACTGCTGGAGAAGAAGATATAACAATAAACTATATGAACATTATAATGATATAAATATGGAGACACATGTTAAATTAATAAGGTTGAGATGGTTAGGACATGTGATAAGAATGAACAACAGTATGAAAGTTAAGAAAATTTACAATGGAAAGCCAGAGGGTATAAGGACTAGAGGAAGACCGAAATTAAGATGGAATGGTATAAAGGAATTTGGAATTACAAATTGGAAAAAAAAAACGGCGGAAAACAGAGAAAAATGGAAGAGAGCTCTGAGGGAGGTTAAGGCCCAAATGGGGCTGTGAGACCAAACAGGAAGAAGAAGACTAAATTTAAAAGGGTGCGGGTTAAAATGCAACATACTTTTAATAATTGAAACAAACCTTTTAATAATACTTTTTAACAAAAGAATACTTGTAGCCTATTATGATTCTATTCTTTTTAAGAGATCTTCGGTCAAAACACGATCATATCTACTTAATCTGACCAAAGTCCGACTAATCAATATCCTAATTATTTTTAATTGTTAGTGATTGAATTTAGAAATATCACTATTTTAGAAAGCTATTAATATAGCATTACAGACTTGAAAAGGACCTTTACATGAAAATGATTTTATTAAAACTGTTACTTTCAAAAAACCGAAACTACAGGGGAATTACATAAAAAGTTGTGTTGTGAGGCGATAGTGGTTTTTTTTTCTGATTGGATAAGACAATAGGTAAGTCATACATTTCTTGTCCCTTTAATTACGACAACGATTACGTTCTTTGCTCCGTCGGACTGTATCTCTCAAAGCATGTTGAGAAGATTTTAAGATAGAAAACTAGTGGAAGTCGTTTGGAGCCTTTTCAAAACAATTATGGAAATGACCGATTTCTTTGTTTCTACCATTCTTTAACATCGTAGCTCTTGATACGATTTATATGTAATCCAATCTGTTCTAAAGATGTAATCTAGAATGTCGTAGGATTCTAATCCTAAAGACGACTGATATTACAGGACTGATAGTAGTAAATAACATAAAAGCTTATTCCAATCACACAGGTAAGTGTCTTCTATCATCGGAAACATCATAAAACAATAGGAATTATGTAGATCGATTAGCAGCACGTTTTAATTACCCATTAATTCTGAATTAAAAGAAGATGACAATCGCCAGACAGAATCCTTGAAATGGGTATTACGATCTTGCATGCTTGCCAAAAAAAACCAAACTAAGTCTACATTTGTTCTGTAGTCTGATAGCAGACGCCTACTTATTTAAAACAAAGGGAACACCGCCAAATAAAAAAAATAATGGAAAGTGCGATCATGTGACAGCGGTCTTTACTGTGTTGAATTTCCTATAGATGAAGCGCTGACTTCAGTGTCCTGATTTAGGCTTCATTTATGTCCAAAGGTACAGAGATGAGATACTAGATCCTACGCCAAAATCATAGCTGGGAAGGTTTCAACTGTGTAGGTGATAACATATTTCTATGATATGATAATTGATCTAAATTGTCTTTTGATTTCATCTATGGAATATCCTGTAGACATTTATTGTTTCTCTGAAGTTTGTTTTAAACTCTTCGAGAACTCAAAGAGGTTCTGTTACAGTGAGAGTCAAGACCAGTTTATTCACTAAATTGTTATGGATATCAATCGAGGTTGCCAGCCTTGCATCAGTTTTACAGTAAACGGCATTTTTTACTATATGTAGTCATATGCATATAGTAACTTCATTACACTTCAAGATAAAAAAACTTTTAATCCAGATTTTAATTCTTTTACCTGCTACCTATTTTCCTTTGCCTTGTGAAATTTGAGTACATTTCTATATTTAGTTCATAGATAAATTATTTTTGAGATTTGTGTTTGAATTTATAACGTCTACTCTAATTAATCAGGTTTGCAAATCTTTTATTAAGTTTTATTATTACGTAAAAACTTATTTATTAAACAATTTATAATGATTAAAGTTTAAGAATTATAATAAAAACTAAATTAATGTAACAAACATTTATTTGCATTTCTAGTGAATTTGATTTAGTTCACTTTTCAGATGACATTAGGACTTTTACAGTTCTGTAGTTCATTATAAGAACTTAATTGAAAAACTGTTAATTCTGCAAGTACATAAGAAACTAATAAAATCAAGAAATGCCACCATAAGTATTTGAAATGACCGCCTCTAGCCTTACGAACTCCTCATTCTCCGAAACAGTGATACCGGAACAGTCTGAAATATATAAACGTATGAATTTAATTTCTTTTCGAGTAGCAATAGATTCCCGATATAGCTAAAGCCTAATATTCTAAATTGTAAAATTTAGAATATTAAATACAGATAAGGAATTAAAAAAAAAAAACTTTGATAAGATCTCAGTTGTGAGATTATGTAAGATTTCATAAGAAATATGCATAAATATTATAATGAAAATGTAATAAGTGTACATAAGATTTCAATTGTGATTCGCTTATTCTCGTTGAAACTGAAAATGACCATAACTCAGTTTCAAGAACGCATTGAGCTGAAAATGCTGAAACAAGTTATTGCCTGTGTTAATACGATACTATAATGGCTGCTTTACACACTCTCGAAATCTTGCCTCAAACCGGCCAGTGGCTCGAAAATCCTCCAGTTGCTCGAAAAATCTGCCACTTGCTCTAAATACAATGAGTTCTAAATTCAAGCAAATATTAGAAGAAAGTCAACCCCAGCGTCATTAGTGGCGAGGAAAAAACTATTTTTAATCGCAATCTCAACGAGAGCAAAACGAGACTTGCCACATGAAGTACTCTTTCCGTGTAAAGCTTTGCGACAAAGTAGCCAGCGGCAACTGGCAAGTGGCAAGTCTTTGAGCGCGTTTCAGGCAAGTTTTCGAGAGCGTGTAAAGCAGCCATAAGAAAAGTTTCACGATGGCAATATCGCAATTTAAATGTATCGGGGAAAAATAAATAAGCTTTCTAAAAATATACATAACATTGATACTTCGTCTAAAGATCTATACATATTAACAACCGTTTTCTCATTCATAATGTTTGAAGTTTTTATTTTATTAGTTTTATAAAACTTAAAAAATAAGGATTTTTCTGCATTACAAATATTATCTATAAATGGTGAAGCGCATTATCAGAACTTTCAGATATACACCTATATTTTATTCACTTAATTGATTTATTTTCAACCTGTTTTCTTATGATGTAATTCACAAAGACAGTACCAACCAACTTGATGACGTCATGCTGGGTTCATTTTCCTTGTCAGCAGGAATGGAGGCCAGGAAGCCTGGGATTCTACGTTTTCCGGTTCACAGTCGCCTATCATGTTTCTGACAATCCACAAAACTAGGATGCTAAGTAACTGTGAGAAACAAACAAGAACATCGGTCTGACACTGAAACATAAGCAATGAATCAACTGCTCGTTTGGCAATTCTACACTAAATGCTCGGCACATATCTGTGTCATGTTTTTTCAAGAATACTTAAGGAAACAAGAGTGACGACGACTGGCTTGGCATTAGTTAACTAAAAGACACGTTCCAAAATGCCTTTTTATTTTTTTTATTTCTTAAAATTATTTCAGTAAATTTAAGGATATTCATATAAGCCAGTTAAGTAATTAAAAAAAAAATAGTTTCTAATAATTTCCATTATTTCAAATCGTTATAATATTCAGATTTTTTATCTATGTCACTTTGTGTGGAGTCATTGTTTTCCTAATCTCATTTTATTATATAACAAATCGTAATTTTAATGTGAATATCTTGCTATTTCACACAGAGGCATATTTCAAATATATATCCATTCTACATCAGTTAAAAAAAAAAAGGAAAAATCAAAAAACAAGTCCATAGGAATAACAGTAATATATAATAATATTGATAATGACATTTCACATGCTTTGTTTGTAGTTCGATAAAAACTGAGTATGTGATATTTTTATTATATTGTAAGTGTTACAGAAGAAATCGTCATCCACAGTAATATATTAGACACACTGGAAGATTTTGATTGCCAGTACACATTTAAGTGTTTTTTTGCGAATAATTACTTGAAATGTACAAATTTTATTGTGAATTTCCATAAAGTATTCACTAAAACTCAAATTGAATCCAAATCATTAATAAAACTTTGATTGAAACAATTTAACGTGCCGTTAATATTATAATAAATAATCAACTAAATCGGCACAGCTCATTTGACTGACGACTCTCGCAAAGAGAGGATGCATTAATCTTTTTAAAGTAAGGGGGGATTTTCCGTTGTGTTTTTTAGTAATTTGATAAAGAAACGTTTACTTCGAAACATCGTTTTATTGTAATTAATAATATTTTTTATATTTGTGCCGATTTAGTTGATTATTTATTACATTAATAAAACTATTGGGCAACGTGCAGCTAGAGCAGTACCATTCCAATGGCAGCATTTTAAAGCTTAACAATCATACTTGTAGTATCCGAAGATAATAAAGTTGGCGAATCCAGGTATACATTTTTTTTAATGCTCCTAATTAAAATAAAAGCCGTTCTGACATACAACGGTGGCCTCCCACGAGGTCGATGTGTCGGAACCTGGGTTCGAATCCCGGCGCCGGCATGGATGTTTATTTCCTTTCCTTGGTTTGTTTGCCTCTTCTCTTTTTCTTCCATAGTGGTTTCTTGAAGGTCTGGAAAATCCCCTCGTATCTAGTCCAAAAACCTGGCATTAGGTATAAAAATATATATCCCAATCGACCTGCGAGTGATTAGACTAATAGCCTAAATCTCCAGAGGCCTGTAGCCAAAAATAGCTATAAAAATGCTGAAGAAGAATTAAAAAAAAATTAAAGAATTAAAAAAAAAGCAAATTAAAAAGCGCTGAGCTTTTACAAGGATTTTATTTTTTTTTTTATTTCTAGGAAATACCACTTTACTTTCCAGGGAGAGAAAATGTTTTTTAAGTCGCATTACAATAGCATTTCATTGCGTCATTTCTTCACCAGGTGACTTCATTCCCTCATTGAACTTATTTTAAGTTATTGAATTAAGGCTAAACTTTTTGCAATCCATCTTTGCTCTAATTCGAACTGCAATAATAAATCATGTAACTATCAGTTATACAACCATAACTCTGATCATTTTCTTTTTTTGTTGTCTTAAAGAGAATAACCCCTAAAACTATCTCATGTCTTTGCATATTTTTAGCCACCCACTTTGGAGCTATTGTGATAGCGACCAAAATCGGTAGCTATTGCGTTTGTCCTGTCCGTCCGTATCTGTCCACCCCTAACAACTCCCGAACGGAAGGTCAAATCGAAAACACGGATTTCACCATCGTTTTCAGAGGCCAAAACAACATAGGAATAGGGTATCTTCAGGGGCCAAAGCCCTCCCCCCTCCCCACATGTTCGAGATATTTGGCATTGTTTTCATTGATTTCCACTTAAATGTTACAAATGCAACCATCTTATTTACGTTGATAGCTCTAGGTTAATCGGTGAAGGTCAGACTCATACGATGAAGGTTGTCGGTTCGAATCCGTATATCGACTGTATTTTTTTTTTTTAATTTTTGTTTGTTTAATTTTTTTTTCTCTTAATCTTTTAGTCTCAATATCCGCGTGGATTTTTTTTCTTGTTTGTTTTTCTTATTTTCCTAACTTTTTTATTTTTTATTTTTCCTTACGTTAATGTACTTCCTTTTATTATTATGGGTCGTCCTTAAATTTAAGCTGTAGCATAAAAATTATATTCACTTGTTGTTGATGCTCAAGATTTTCTAGAACCGGAGATTTCAATATTTGCATATTTTATTACTACACCACTTTTCAGATATATCCGGGGCTTGTTACCAAAGTATAGCATTTCACATTGTCTGAGAATCCATTGCATTTTATGATTGAATTCAAGGATCAACAGTAATTAAGCAGCGCAATCTAAGTTAAATCTTAGCAGTATTGCCTATTACTTGAACGCTTACCACTAGTTAGGATCTCAACAAGGAACTTCAGTTACACGCAACTGACGATGAGATACGGTTATCGCAGAAAATGACCTGTGCTTTGAAACGATCTCCAATGAAGGAAAAAAAAGTTATAAACTGTTGACGTAAATGTTTACTTATCTGTCTGGTTTTAGATCGTTACTGTAGAGTTTTTCTTTTACTTATGATTTATAAGGAAAAAAAAAAATCTTAAACGATCTTGTAACTCAAGAAGAACGAGAAAGCAAGACAATAGTTACATCTTGTACAGATGTAAGTCATCCATTAAATAAAATAAACAAACAATTATGTTTTTTTTTTATGCAAATTATTACGATGGAGTAACCTTTTTTTTATTTTCATTATTTCTTTTTGTTTTTTTCTTAGTGATCTTTGTTTTTTTATTTCATTTTTTTTTGTCTATTTATTTTACGTTTTGTTTCTTCTGATGCTGCACGAAAATGTCTTTAGAATTCTGGAAATTCGAGCCGAAGTCTTTATCAAGTGAAAACAAAGTTATGAATTTTTGATGTTTAATTAATGAATTCGGGAAAACCAATTCTTTGCCACACACAAAAAAATAAAATCATATCTATCTAAAAATTTTATAGGAGGAATGGCGAGACCACAGAGCAGAAGCCACTAAGAGAATTAAAATAATAAATAAAAATAAATGAAAAAAAATATTTACTAGATGGCATTCCAGAACAGCTGTTTCACTCTTTTCGGCGATCGTTAGTTAGGAATAGTTCATTAGTAAAGAGCGAGATTTCAAGAAGGAATAGTCATGAGAATAAAAAAGTGAAAAAAACAAAAAAAAAAAACAAAAAAAACAATAAGCAATAAGGTTTATTTCATCTTTTAAAGTTGGCTATAAATGAATGTTTTAAGCGTATTAAAAAAAAATGTTGAAAGCTGGCAAAGAAAATTTTGCCCTTTGTTTATTGCATTTTTACTTTTGTGGTTTAGTTTTTTAGAGATTTCATATTTATTCTCTCAAAAATTTAAGCAACTTTATCACTCGCACATAATATTGAAAGGGATTACAAATCTGCTTAAGTTCTGTATTATATTTCATTTTTTTCTTCTTTTCCAGTGTTCCTGCGTTTCTAAACATTATTAGAATGAATTGGGGGTCGGTTTCTTTTCCTTCTTTTCCTTAATCTATTTATTTTGCCTTTTACGTTGGCAGTTGATATTTTTCTTTCGTTGCTCCCTCGCAGGGAGGCGTTGCTTGGCGTTGCCAGGGCAACAAAACGTAACAAATGACGCCGTCCTGGTGTCATTACTAAGCACTGAGGAGCCACAAATATGGCGCATTAGATTACCAGAGCTCGGTCCCTTGAGAAGGATTATGGCGGCAATCGCAATGTCGATTCAGACGGGTCCGAACCCGCAACCCGAAACAGCAGCCAGGGAGACGAATTGCCACGTGACAAATGGGATCATTAAGCTATAAAATTAAGCTGCATGATTACGCATTTCATTTATTTTTCGCAGGATAAATTGGAACATGAGTCTTGATTACACCAGGAGACCCATTCCGTACCTTTACTTAACATCTCTTGCCGATTTTTTTATCGCTATGAAAAAATCCCCACGAGAAAATTCAAAAACACGAATTGAACGTGACATTTTGCTAATTAAAGTGTGCATTAGGGGTGAGGTGCCTTCTTCTTCCCTCCTACTCTTCTATATTTATGGATCTCATTTATTGCTTCCAAAGTTAGTGTCAGTATAGAAGTCTGGTAAGCTTTGAAAACAAAAGATATCCTCATTGGACGTAAAAGCCTTTTGAGTTTCAAAATAATCACACGAGGCATTGGTAATTTAATCATCTTTATCTTATGATGAATTTCTAACATTGTTTTCCATCTCGTGCAAATCGTTCTCCTTCTATCGTTTCTTGGCACATAAGATTAAAATCCTTTGTCTTTAAGATTCGGGGGGAAAAAGTGAAATTAGCACATTTATATGTTTTTAAAAAATAGTTTAATTTAAGCACTCATTTTATTTTAAAATTGAGAGTTCAGTTAATGCGTTGTGAATCTTCATTGTTGATTATTGGTCAGATTATTCGTGTGAAAAATAAAAATTAAGAATGTACAAATTAGGTTCCAAAGCGTATCCGTAAGTGGAAACAATGTACGTAAGTCGAGACGATGTACGTTTTGCGATCGTCATGTGTACATAACTGCACTGGTTCGTCAAATTCAAACTTAGTCGTCGAGAAAAGAACAGCGACATGCCAATGTACGTAACAGCCTTACTATTTTTGCCTTATCTGCTATTAATAACTTAAATTTCTAAAATTTTAACACAAGAAAACACTCAAATAAAAGTTATGAACACTTCAACCTCAATTTACTCATAAAGAGAAAAACAGTCAAACACTAAGTTGCGAAGCGAACCGTCTTTGAAAACAATGTGATGAAACGCACTTAAGTAGTAGTAATGCGATGCAAAGTGTACGTATCTCGGAAACAAACACCGTAACTTCGGGGTATTATTTCAATGCAAAGTTACGTAATTGCTTATGTAGGTAAGTTGAGGGTATGTAAATCCGAGGTATGACTGTAAACAATTCACTGCTGTTTTACAGTATTTCAAAAAAAGAGAAGTGATAAAGAAAATATCAATAGTAGTTATAATTTAACTGAAGAATAATCTTGTGCTTTTTTTTTTCGTCATGGTATTTTTTTGCTCCTGAAGTTTTTATTATGCCTGTGCTGCTAAATCGGTGGAGCGATGGTTTGAACAGTAGTCTATGGACTGGAAGAGCTGGGTTCATTTCCAAATTTATTTTTATTCCAGTTAGATCCTTTTTTCATCCGTTGCTGTGTAAAAGGAACCGAGAGGGAATGGGATTGATCACCGGACTTAACGTCGGCCTATATCTTCAGGGCCCTGATGAACCTTTATGGTTTGCTGTAGGTCTGTTTAGTTTAATTTTAATTTTTTTGTCCAGATAATCAGAAGTCGGGAACATTTTTGCTAAGAAGAGCCAGTTTTTGAATATTTCAACAAAAAGCCAATGTACCAAGAGGTGCATATCACCTGCCAACCAAAAAAAACAAAAAAAAGCCACCGCTCACATTAGCCAGAGGTTTGGGAAGAACTGATTGTCAATCCTGTCCAGAAGCATTACAAACAATTTGCATTACTTTAAAAAAAATAGAGAATATAAATAAAACTTTATTATAAATTCAATTAAACAATTTACATTTTTTTCATTTCACCCATTTTGATCCTTTGTTTTAATTATGTTCTTCTAGTTTATCTGAGATTAATTAAATCATAAAACCAAACCATTAACCAAATTATTGATATTTTCCCAATTTTTTATATAAATTAAAATGAACTAAGCTTAATAGTATTTGAGAGATGAATTATTTCTTGACTATATTTTAAAAAAAAATAAACTAAAAAGTGAAGACTTTACATTGAAAATAAAAGCATATAAATGTATCTGAAATTCTGAGGAAATAAAAATAAAAAACCATAAATATAAATAGAAAAATAAAAAAAGATTATAGCTATATAGTCCAGACTAAGATTACTGAAACTATGAGCCAAGAAATCCTGTACTTGGGTCAAATTTATTATTCTTATCTTATTTAAAAATGTATCTTTCTTTCAGTATGTTACTTAATCTAACTACTGTATATAAAAAGACAAGACCTGACTCACTCACTCACTCACTCACACACTCATTCACTCATTCATTCATTCACTGACAGATCAACGCCCAGCCCAAACCGTTGAACCTAGAAAGCTGAAAGTTTGCACAGAGGTTCCCTTTATCGTGTAGACAAGGAATATGGCCGGATTTTGCGAAATTCTTACGGGTTCGGGAATAACGAGGGTTTATTGTCGATTTAAAGATTTCTTATTTCCGTAACTATAATTAGTAGAGACTTCAACTTTGGCATATAAGTAGTTAATTATAATCACTAAAACCCTTTTTCAGGATTTTTCGAAATTCCCACGGGTTCGGGAATAACGAAGGTTTATTGTCGATTTAAAGGTTTCTTATTTCCGTAATTATTTCCATAACTATAATTAGTAGAGACTTCAAATTTGGTATGTAAGTAGGTAATTATATTCACTAAAACCTTTTTTCAGGATTTTTCGAAATTCCCACGAGATAGGATAAAAACCCTTGCTTTAAGTTATAAAGCTGAAAATTTGCTTCCTCTACTATTGTTAGGTTTCAGGAGTTGTTATCGTGACAATGAGAACTACACAAATATTGTTATCAACACTTACTGTTACAGCTAAACTATTGTTCTGCACAATAGCGCTACATATGCACCCGGTGGCGAAAATGGGAACTATACAAATAGTGTTGTTCAACAATTGGAACTAAAATATTGTTGAACGACGGGGTTTTCGGGTTAGATATAGATTTGTAATGATCAGATGATTTTTTACGAACTAGGAAAGGTTTGAAGTGATAGGATTATGACATTACAAAATTTGAATTAGGGGTGAACACTGGGAGGGCGGTGAGTGGATGGGAAACACGGTTCACAGATACTTCTACGAGGTTTTTTGGATAGATATAGATTTGTAATGAGATCAGACCTTTTAAGGTGTTGTTTTTGTTTTGTTTTGTTTGTACCAACGGGAAAGTTCCAAGTGATCTCGCAGAACAATTTATTTATCATCCACATTAGAATATTTGTTTTTTGTAACCCGAGCGAAGAACGGGTCTTTGGCTAGTTGCATATAAAAGGAAGATATGAAACATACTCGTATCCTGAAACTAATTGTTTAATTGAATAAGAATCTGAATAAGATCTTTAACTTTAGTTGTTTGGCAGAAAAGCATATTTTCTTCTGTTCTAGCGGTTATTTTGTTACTGATTTCCTTCCGTTAAAGCAAAGTGAAGAAAGTTATTTCTGTAACTTCTATCTTTACTCTTTTCTTGAAAAATGTCATATGTCAACAATGATTTATCATATTCAGTTACTGAGAAGCTCTAAAATTGAAAAAAAAAAAAACCTTTTATTATTATTAGGTCTATTATTATTATTATTATTATTATTATTGAAATATAAAAGTTTCTATTCTTGGTTTTCCCAGCTAAGACAACATGATGGGTCAAGCGCTTTAGCAAATGTTGCCAAGTGTAAAAAAAAAAATTGGGGTAAGGGATATTATGGATGTGTGGTTGTGTCCAATTATTTCCAAACTAAGCATGTTGTCGTTGAGTATCACAGCCTTCTGGAGTTGTGCGTAAGTATTTTTATGAAGTCCTTCTGTTCTGAGACTGTGCAATGTGAGGCACCAGACCAGTGGCGGACAGGACGTACTCGGTCTTCCCTCCACTCGTGTGCTAAGTCAGTGTATTTACTGATCTTGTCTCCATGGGTTTTCTGCATGTTCTTGCTGATAAGACACTGCAATGTCAATGAGATAGATCTGTTTGTTGGCCTTATCAACAAGTGTGATAAGGTCTGCTATGGTGTATCATTTTGTTTGTGTGAATGGGGTGGTCCCAGTGCAGCTTATGTGCGGGTTACTCTACTACGCTTTATGGTGTGTACTTCTAGTACGGGACTGTGTTCTTAATAAGTGAGTCCTTGTGTGCTAGCTATTGATGGACGATCGATGCTATCTGATTGTATCGGTGGAGGTAGTCTGTTTGGGAGAGAAGGGGACATCCTAATATTATGTGGTCGATCGTCTCTTGTATAGTGTGACACCTTTTGCATATGTCGTCATGTGTGTTTGCGTCATTAGAATGTGTTTCTTAGACGAGTTATATAGTTACGTATGGGGATAACTTGATCCTGTATCGCAATCATGAACCTTTCGGTCTTGCCGAATAGCTCACCATTCGTCAGTCATCTGTTCGACGCTTCCATGTCGACATGAGGCTGGCAGAGTTCGTGGCGTTGTCTGCTTTGGAGTTCCTTACCATGAGTGTGGTGTCGGAAGTGGTGAATATTGGGAAAGGGTTTTCGAGATCCATGGAGTGTGGTGTGTTAGCCTTCACAATGGCTAAGTGGAGTGAGGAGTGTTGTACTCTTTGGTGGAAGTGTTCCCTAAGTGTGTGTACTTGTTTTTCGTGTAAGGTGATGAGGCTGATGACTCCTCGGCCTCGGTCATCCTTTCCTCGTGGACTTGGTGTGGTGCATTTTGTGTTTCTTGAATGTATTGCATGTTGTGCGTTGTAGTGCTTCGAATTCGGTGTTTGTCCTTGGGATTATGCCGAAGGAATATGTTAGTGTGGGGACGGCAAAAGTGTTGATGGCTGTAATTTTATTTTTGGGGTTGAGTTTTATTTTGAGGATGTTGTCAACGGGAGCACTATATATGATCTTGAGTGCAGTTTTGATGTTTGCGTTGTCCGTGACGCGCGCTTGCTGGAAGCCCAGGTACTTGTAGGTCTCTCCCTCTTCCATGGATTGGATGGCCAACCCACGGTCCAGTTCAAACCCTCCAAATTCGAGGTCTTCCCGCATGTCGTATGTAGCTTGCGGCATTTTTGATTCCAAATTCCTTGTAGAGTAAGTGTATGATTTTTGTATGGTGTCAGAGCGCCTGAGGTAAACCTATAGCCGTGTTTTGTGCTGTCTAGCATGTGGCTCAAAGGATTCAAGGCGAGGTAGAACCAAAGATGACTCAGGAGTCTACCTGGAAAATACCTCTCCTTATATAGGGATAGAGAAACTAGTGATGGAGGTGTTGGAGGTCCTCAAGTGTAGTTTTGTGTTCCAACTCTTCATCGTGGCATCCAAGAATGCCGTGATCTTGGGGTGTATTTTGTAGAGATGAAGAGTGTGTAGGAGCCAAGAATGAGGGACCGAATCAAATACCTTCTTGTAGTCGATGTATGCGATATGTAAGTTCCTATTCTTCGAGCGCACCTGCCGCAGGATTACCGAATCAATAAGGAGTTGCTCCTTACAACCCTGGGTTTTCTTTCGACAGCCCTTCTGCTGTTCGGAAAGGATGTGTCTCGATGTGTGTGTAAATTTTGTCTGCAAGGCAAGAGGTGAGGAATTTGTAAAGTGTAGGGAGGCAAGTGATTGGACGTTAGTTTGCAGGGTGTGCTGTTTCAGTGTTCTTGCTCTATAGGTATGTGACACCCTGCATGAGGAAAAGAGGCCTATGTTCTGGGTGTTGGATTATGTCAGTGAGTGTAAGAGGTAGCTTCCCATGTAGGGATGCCGTCATGAGCCTTCCAATTGTATGCATGTTTCAGTGCTGTCTGTATATCTGCGAAAGTAATGTCATGGAAGGATATGTAGTGTTGGTGTTCAGTGAATTGTTAATATTTTTATTATTGTTAACATTATTATTATTACTTAAATTTACTTAACATTTACCAATATTAAGTTAATTACTACTTATTGATTAAAAATCATTATTGCAAGTACATTCACTTGCAAAAGCAATATTTTATAAATTAAATTTTTATGGAAATCAATATATCCTCAGACAGAAAAATGTTGTAAAGCTGTGGTGTGAGATGCTGTGCATTGAGTTGGCCATTAAAAATCGAGGGAATCATCTGTTTTCTTGATTGCCCTTGAATTCAATTCCCAATTACCGTCGTCTCATGAGACAGATCTTTATCTGAAATTTTTCTCCCTAGATACTACGTTGGCTGCAAATCTAACTTTAAAATAAGTTCTTGAAAAAATTTAAGACTTCATTCCTCAAACATGTTTTCAATTCTTTGTTTTGAAGAAACGAGAAAAAAAATACAACAGCAAAGTAATGTATTTTTAAATTGTAAGACCCATTGACTACAAAATATGTGAAGTTTTTCACTTGATGAAAATTGATTTAAATACCCAAACATGTTAAAATAGTTTAATGTATTTCATTTACTCAAATTAATGCAGGCGCTAATTGAAATGAAGTACAGAAAATAGTGCTTCAAAATGGAGAAGAAATCCATTGTCTGCTGTGAAAGTAATTGTTGCGCTTTCAATCCTTTTCTAGGGGAATTTTTATTACCTTAATGAGCAATTTCTTCAGTACTTTCTTAAAAGTTCCACAAGGAAAAAATATTCAAATGCAAGAAACAGATCATCTCTTATGAGGATGTGCACGTCATGTTTCAAGAAGAGCCATTCACTGCTTCAAAAGGAAGGGAAGATATAACACATATAGACACAGTAAGAATGATTTCACAAGACTAACTTTCCTTAGCAAATATTTACGTGCATCATACATCACATTTTTCTAATAAAAGAAATGAAGTTAATAGATGAAATTTACTGCCTCAGCAAATATAAAAATATTAATTTATAAGAATTCTTATTTGTCTTACATTATGAGGCCTGCATTTTCAAATTTAAAATTCTTTAGCTTTGATCGTATATATAGGTCAGGCTATGTCAAATCAACCAATATGATGACGTATAGTCTACGATTTTCTTTTAAATTGTTTTTCTTCAATTTTCAGAAGTTCCTAAACTAATTAAGATATTATTTTCTGATAATTTCTGTTTCGAAGTTTAGTTCGCCATTTCTGAAGATGTATTGTTAACAATTTAGTGGTATAGTTTGATTAGAATGAAGGAAAAATATAGCCATTTTCACATTTTTTTCGAGACATTCTTAAACTTTAAAATAAATAAATAAATAAATAAAGCAGGACCTTAGTTGATTTGACATGAAACGATTACAATATTGTCATACACTAAAACTCGTTTATCTTAATCGCGTTTATCCGAAAATCTAGTTTATCCCAAACGATTTTCAGCATATTTTAAAAATGCACAAAAACATTTTTCCATCACTCTAATCAATATTTTATACCATACACAAGCGATTATGTAACTAATAATTATAACTATGTAACTGTATCTATTAATAACGTAATGTACAGAATTAATATTAATAACATATACAGTATATGTTTAATACAGTATATCCCGGGTTATCCGAAATTTCGTTTATCCGAAACGGTCGCGGTCCCATCGAATTCGGATAACGAGTTTTTAGTGTACTTCTACTTTTCATCTAAGAGTTTTCGAATACAAATGTTTACAACAGATGTTTAGAAGCCCAGAAGGAGAAAAATTGGCAAATATGACAACAGGCTAATATGCGAGTATAGAAGATATATCTATATTTATAGATAGTAAGACCCATAAATACTAAAATGACTTTCTAACATGAAAAATAATTTAATTTGACTTTCAGTCGTGTATTTCAGTTTGTTTAAATGCTTTAATAACTTGCCCTAAACAACTCACAACTTGTAACATTTATTTTATTAACAGTTTCTTTTCAATAATTTAACTTTTGAGAATAGACTTACATTTATTTCGACTTTTCTGGGTTTTTTTGTTACTAATACTTTGATAATATTATGTAACAAAGAAATTATCGTAGGATCGATTTTACGTTATTGCCAAAATATTTACAGAGATTTATTTGCGACTTTGTTTAGGCTAAAATTGTAATACCGTAAGTTGAATATTAATGTTAAAGCATCTCATTTTTACAGGCCTTAAGGTATAGGCCACAACGATTGGCGACCATTGGGATGAAGTCGGGGTCGGTTGATCAGTCCGAAGCCCTTCTGTCATTCAAACCGATCCTAGTTTTACAGAGGGCTGGGTGGACCCTACGAACCATCTGGAGATGAAGCACCCAGGAAAAGTTCCAGCCCTCATCCGGGAATTGAACCTGGCTTCTCCAGCCCGCAGCTAACACCTTTACCATTGGCCCACAGGGCCCACTGAATATTAGCAGCACTTCTAGTAAAATTCCGGAGATGGGTAATTTCGGTGGAGTTGAAGAACCGTAGTCTTCAGGAAATACACCACTGCAGATCAGCAAAATCTGTTTTTTCTCTAGTCTTGATTTCCTTGAGATGGCATCTTCTAAATATTTTTATTATTATATTCAAACATTTGAAGAAAGAATCTCAGTATTATTTTTGGTTTTTCTGAGAACTTATAGGTTATTACCTGAGTTGTTGATTCACTTGGTATCAAAGAATTCTTTGATATAACTTCTTTTTAACAGGAACTATCGTTAATTGTGAAACACATTATAAGTTAGATAAACTTTTTCCATCAAATGGCTACTATAAACTTCGCTTTCTTTAATCTGTTTTTATTCCTTTTAAGTTTTTTAGTCGTGATCTGTTTTTATCGTTAAACCGCACTTTTAGATGGACATCTAAAAACTATTATGAAACTGCTTTTCTCTGTTTTTTTTTTTTTTAGGACTGCTGTTTTCTTGGCGACCTGCTGTCATTGCCGTGGGGTAAGTACATCTGCATTTATTTACCCAAACATTAAAAAGAAAAAAAAAAAAATCCTTTTATTACATCAGATTTCAAAGGGCCTTCAAGTGATTTATATGCAGGATTTATATGCATCTTTCATTGTAATAAAAATTGTTATAAAAGGGAAGAAAGTTGGTGAAGTTAAAAGCAGGGATTTGTAGAAGAAATTCTAATGACTTGAACCAGATTCATGACGGACTCATTTCCTTTCTCGTTTAGGTGATTCTTTCTTTTTCGGTAACTATTTCTATCAATACTGAACTTCTATAAGAGACAGTCATTGTTGTTGTATTAATATCATCTTATATCCATTGTATTAATAACTTCCCAATTTCCATACAATTTCAACTGGAAACGAGGACCTTTGAGCTTTCTTATTGTAATCGTATTGAATATGGAGAAAGAACGATCATAAACTATCATTTATTCTGTTAGATGGGAACGAACGAAGAATGAAATAAGAAAGCTACATAAATCTTAAATGTCTGTCTCAATTAAATCTTTCTTTGACTAGCGATATTCTTTGAATATCAGAAGATTTTTTTTTTTTTTATCGTCTCAGATCTTTTGGATTGCCTTCGTTTACTGGTTAAGATTGTATTTAACGTATTGTTAAAATTGTTGCAGAGAAAACCTTGACTTTATGGAAATTTTGGAGAAAAAGATAATAGTCTTCAGTATTTTTGATTGCCCAATGTTCTCTAATTCCTTGTTTTATTATTAACAAAACCAATTGTATCCTAATTGTTTTTCGTTTTATTGGTTCAGGTTAATTTGTGAATAATATTTGCCTCCATTGAAAGGCACTGAGAACCATGACTTCTTTTAAATAATCCTTATATATTATTCCTCAAAGGTGTTTTTGTGTCAGTACGCCATATCTCCCTTATTACTTCATCAAAATCAATGATTGAGACATCATTTTGAAGATTACGTTCACCGCTAATAACGAAAAATAAACGAAGTGTTGAAAATTAATGTTTTTCGTTAAAAAACTGTATTTTAAAAACCTTTTTATAAAAAGGAGAAGGCCCCATCTATTGACAATGTGTGTAACTAATATGCACGACAATTGTTTATTAGAGGTGTTGGAGGTGTTTTTTGCAAATTATTCGCACGGCTCAACTAGTATTTAAAAAAACAAAACAAACATAATTTATCTACAAATATACAAAGTGAAAGTGATGGTTAAGCAGACATTAGACTTTGACCCATATAAATTCCTCTTCTTATCCTCTAGTTAAGCGCTCAAAGCTTTTACGTTGTTTATTGTTGTTTTTGTAAACCGCATGTACGATAGTACGACCATTTTGTGACTTACTCAGCCCTTCGTGACGCAGCTCAGCCTGTTTTATTTTTTGTCATAAAAACTTAACTAAAAAAAAAATCCAACCACTGTGAAGTACAGATCAGCACCTCTAATGAGAAATGTTTGGGGCTAGAAGTTTCGGTCATATAATTTTTCGAATTTCGGCGTATTTTGTAACAATACCAAAAATGCATTGTGAAACTTGTCGACAATTGATTTCTAATACAGTAATGATGCGGACCATATTATAAGCAATGTAAATGAGGCGCAAAATATTAAAAGCTATTTTTTTTCTTCATAAAGAACCAACAACAACAAAAAAAAAAATACATCAGATCTAAGGAACTTGAGGGAGAAAGTATATCAGCGTTAAAATCATTATGAGGGGGAAAAGTACAAGTGATCGAGAGCCCTGGAAGAGGATGATATTGGAACGAGGAGGAACTGTGTTGGATGGGTTTTTAAAAATATTTCTTCCAGTGTCATCTGCCTCATTAACGCTTAAAAAAAAAATTGGGATTCGGAAGTTTCCGGATTTGGGATTTTGAGATTAGGGGTGGTTGGCTTTTTGCAGACTGACCTACCATCTCCTCTACTCTAATTTAGGCAGTTGCAGTTAATCTTCCAGTTTTGATCAAAGAAAATGTTAAGACAATGTTTAATATTTTAGTCAAAACAAATTCACTATTTAGTCAAAACAAATTCACTATTTAGTCAATAATTTTCCATTTTTTACGAAATAAGTTTTTTATTCAAACTAACATTGATTGAACTTCCAAATTTAATTCAAGATTACTGCTACGATTTTTAATGAAAAAAAAAAAAAAAAAAAAAACACCCCTTTTTTCCCCCCCCCCCCCCTTCCCCAATAAATTTTTGAGCTCATGTTTATAAAAAATAATCTTAAATAATGTTCCCTATTACTGACCTTAATGATACAAAACTTTAACTTTATTTTCTTTATTGTGGTCTAGTTGTTGTTTCCAAAGTATTTTATAACTATCTGGAAGTTAATTCAATGTAATTTCACGTTCTTTAAATAGATAACATACTTGCATATGTAGATACTGAACCCTTGCTGATGAAATATATTCGCGATCCTGAGGAATTTTGAATAAAAGGGCAAAACTATTTCTTGATCTCTACTTTATTCCAAAACACAACAAACTAACGTTTGAAAATTGTAGCTTTGTATTAGTACTTTTTTTCATGACTCTAACTTCTTAAAAAAAATTAGTCATTTTTAGAAACTAAAAAGTTATTTTATAATTAGCTCGTTTCTACAATTGTAGAAATTTAAGATTGATAAGTTTGTAAATAAATAAATATGAAATCGATTATAAAGCACTAAAACGTAGATTGTATGTTCATCTTCTTTTTTTTTTAGTAATAATAAAAATTGATTTTTTTCTGTGGAACAGTAGCCAGTAAAAATGATCAAGACTATATAATGTTTTTATTTTTATTACGTAAAAATTATACTCAAGAAAATATTAATAGAGTAAAATATATTCATTACTCTATGTACTCTAGTAAATTAATAGAGTAATGAATACATTTTTACTTTCTACTATTTTTTTTTGATAAATTAGATTGGATTGGAAGGGGGTTGATCCCCCCATTCTTCTGCTATTGTTGTTGAAATAATGATACTTTTCTTTTCAATAACATTCCTTAGGCGATTCTGAAATTAGTAAGTTTTTGCTTTTTATCTTTTTGCACAGAATAAAATTTAAAAATATGAAGTTTGGTTGGCTTTGCAGGAAAAGAAAAATATGGTGCTAATTAACCTCCAAACTAAAAAAGAAGAGAATTAATAATAGCTGTTGTATTGTGGGTGTCTGATTCGCTAATCTATTCGTTCCCTTGCGATTCCAAGAACACAATTACAGTTTTGTAGAAGTTGGTTGCTTTTGGGTAAGTAGCTCAAGAGCCACCTTACGACACCAACGCCAGTGAGTGTCACCAGAAATAACCAGCAGGAGCCAGTCAGTGGCCTCTGTCGTTAACTGCCAGCCCCTCGAGAACCGTAAGCAATTACCAACTGCCAGCAATTTATAGCCTTGCAACAGAAAATGATTTAAGTGTATCATAAAATTATCATATCATATATCTCGAGGTGTCACAGCCGATAGAAAGTATCTGAAGAGGAGGTTGGTTGCCACTGAAGAGGGCGCTGCGATGAAAAGACACCGACACTGACAGACACATCCGAACCAACTAGAAATTGAGAAATTGCTAGACGTTGATTAGTGCTCTGGAAAATTCCAGAAAACATTCTTTTGAATATGATTTAAACATTAAACTAACGGAATTTTCTGATAAAGTAATTAAAAAGCATGTCTGCGTATGAATGAAAAGAATATTCAATCAAATGATATTCTAAATAAAAAAAGGAAAATATTATAAATTGCAATGTTAATTGTTAGTTGATCAACAGTTAAATAATTGATAATTATTGTTTCTAATAAAAGCTTTCTAAGTTCATTTTCTAGAACAAACTGGAATTAGCGACAATTCTATAAAACCCTTAAAATATATAAACGAACTGATTATAAATATACGACTATAGAAAAAGATATTCGTCTCCGCTTAACACTTGTTTAAACTCTGCGAAATTTTTATAAACAATTTTGATAAAATGAAATATAAAAAATAGCTATAAGCATGAAGAAATTTGTTCAGTTTTAATATATAAACCCGTATTTGCCGAATCTCATTATATATTCAATTTCATGAGATATTTTAATTTATTTTTAAAGGTTTATTATTAAAATTAAAAGTATCATTAAAGAAGTGTTATTAAAATTACTTTCAAATTATTACTACTACGAAATCTTATTTTATGTCTTAAAAATTTTAATTTTAAACTTACTGCCAGAATTATGAATGATATGCAGGAAACTTATAAATTATGTAGTGAAAAGTTAGTGTATTCTTTCAGTCATATTCTATATATGTTATTTATATCTCTTTCATGCTGACAAATAGGCTTACAGTAGTACTTTAACTCTACAGTTACTATAATGTGACTATTAACCAGATTTCAAAACTTAAAGAAGTGCTTAATTTCATGACCATTTTCACTTTACGAGTTGTAATGTCGTAAAAACATTGTAAGTGTTTGTTTTTTCTCCTAGTTTTTCTTCAAACGAAAAGCCCATCGAAGTCTAAAGAACAACTTACTTAACAGATTAAAGCTGTACTTCTGTAATATTTAGCTTAGAACAATTAAGGTTGACTGAAGATTATTTTAATTTTCTTTAGACTAATAGTGATACTTCCTTAGGTTTTCTTACTCTATTACTGAAATTTTTAAACAAATTCTTAACGATTAGTGCTAGGAATGATACAGTATCCAGTTTCCAACATTGTTTTGGTCTACATATCTTTGACGACCAGAGCTGAAAGTGGTCCTAATTTTTTATTTTTTTGACTTTTTGTTAAAAACCATTGTATTTGCAATTGCTAATTGCGTGAATAAGATTGGAGTTACTAGCTATTTTTTTTTTTAGTGGGGTAAAATGACTTGAAGTTTATATTGAATAGCCAGTGTTGACAGCTTTTATGTTTTTGTAGCTCATGATTTCATGGATGCATTCAGAGTTTTCCACTTTCACTCCGCAATTACTGCAAAGTTAAATATTATTTAGTAATTTCTCCTGTGGCACCCCTCAAAAAACGTAACAGAAAGAGAACTCAGAGAATCGACCTCAGCGTTACTATTCCTATAAATTATCTTCGACAAATTAATTTAACAGACATGATATCAGAATCAATCTAAAATGAATCAGAAAATATTTAGATGTATTTAATAAATGAGTATTCTTAACGTATCAATGGGGGAAAAAAAGGTTATGGTAAGTTTACGAGTAGCGTTTCTTTAAGATGTTAGAAATCTAAACTTTTTCAAACTAGAAGTGAAGTTTGGGTTGAATAGTCTTCAGAAT
The DNA here is from genome assembly GCA_023159025.1 of Thereuonema tuberculata. Lineage (NCBI taxonomy): Eukaryota > Metazoa > Arthropoda > Chilopoda > Scutigeromorpha > Scutigeridae > Thereuonema > Thereuonema tuberculata. Next base: position 362,755,324 of record JAFIDM010009631.1, read on the forward strand.
TTGATAACAAAATGGAAATTTCGATAAAAAAAAAAGAATAAAATGTATTGTGGAATGAAGGCGTTTATGAAAGTGCACTTGCAAATAAATGTTAGAAGTTGCCAGGGTATTTTAGCGACCAGTGCATGACAAGAGTGCGCCCGCCAGTTATTTACACATCTCTCCACTTTACGAAATGAACGAGGGAGGGGGTTTGTATATTTGGAAGGGGAAAAAAAAAGAATGGAAGATAATGGGACGAAGGGTCTCGCTCGCCCAGAGAAGACAATACGCATAGACATCGAAATTTTTCAACGGTACTCATCGAAATCTGAATAATAATTCTGCAAATTCACTTTGGTAAATTTATATTCTAATTTCTTTGGCTGCCACCGGAACCGTATCGGAGGGTAATGTTTGATAACAGCTGAATTTAATGAATTTTCTGGAAGAAAATAGGCCCTGATTTTGTAGAAGATTTGAAAAGCAATTTGAAAAATTGAGTTTCACCCAGATTAAGAGAACGAGACAAATTGTCGTTTATTGATCAGCATTGGGGGTGAGTTGATGTCAATTTTTTAACCTTCCCTCCCTCCCTCCCACTCTCCTTCCCCTGAATCTGTATCTTGTTCTGATATGCAGACCCATCAAACTTAGCAAATTTCTCTTAAATAAAAGATTCTGGGAGGGTAGTGAAATCATCTATCTAGAATAAAATACAAATTTGGATCAATTTTGCAAATAAATTTAGATTTTTTTTTTTTTTTTTTCTATCTTTTGTATTTTGTGTTTATTATTTATTTACCAGTTGCTGCCTCCTAGCAAGACTTTTTTTTCTCTAACTAGATATTATTTGGTTACTTAATTAAAAGTAGTGACGTATCGGGCAGTTAACTGGCACGTGATTTTCTCGTCCTTGTTCTTATTTTCACATACAGATACTGTCAATTTGTTTTTTATCGGTTCCAAGAAATAGTAAGAAATAATAATAATAATAATATTTTATTGAAAGGATTCACATATTGGAAAACATGAATGTATAACAACACAAATGACTTAATTTTACTTTGATTTCGTTCAATTTTTTTTAAGTTGGTGAGATTAAAATAAGTATAGTGTTTTTATAATAAGTATGCAAATAAATTATAAATAAATTCAAGTGAAGTAATATAATTACAAATCAAGTGAAATAATTAGAACTGGATGAGCATTGAAAACAAATAGATAAGAAATAAGATCTAGAAAACACACACAAAAAAAGATAAATGTTTTTGTCTCACAGTGCACTTTTGACCTTATAAGAACTATGTCAGTTGTTGAGAATTGAGAAGGTATCGTCGTGTATGTTAAATTACAGAGAAGCTATTGAATTATATTAAATGTTGGAGGATATTCTTGTTTAAGTAATGTTTTAAAAAAATATTAATTGATCATTTTCTTTGTTGCTGATGATTGCCAGGAGATCATAGTTTATTTTGAATAAATTATAGTCATATCTATATTAAGATATTTGCTTTGAATTGCAAACAAGTGTTTTTCTTTGCTTAGTTTCATCTTGAGCTGTTTTATTTGACAATTTTTTTTTCTTAGTCACTTACTTTTATTAGCTCTGTAGTTAACCATTAAAACAGATTTGAGTATTATTTTTTAATATCTCTTTACAAAATGTTAAATATAAAATTCCACTGGCTTTTATTCTTAATCGGATCCTATGGAATTCTACCCGAAATAATTCTGTTACACTGTTTTATCAGTGTATTAGGTCTACATCTAATCATTAATTTAATGAAATGTGATTTGTAAAAATACCTGCCTAATTGTGGAATCAATCTAGTATCTGCTAGATTGATTCCACAATTAGGGAAGTCAAACTGATTTTGTTAAACAGATACCATCTAACTTTTATCGCCGTTTTTGGAAATTGAAATTGATGATTTACAAAGAACTTTTTTTTTAAGTGGAAGTTTCTCATATTTTGCAAATACAGCAAATTAAAAACACATCTTTTGCTGGACTAGAAGCTTTTTGCTGGACTTTCAAGAATGGTCCGCAAACGAAAACAAAAAGGAAGTCCTAGCACATATCTCCTAATTGTTCAGTATTCGAATAAAAAATATTTGACGCTATTTGTAATTTAACATTGTACATTGTAAAGTAGATTATAAATACGAAACAAAGCTAATAATAATAATAAATGCAACAAAAGCTTATAAATAAAACAAAATACGCATTTCTATAAGTTAGTCATACATCCTGTGTCTCTCAACCTTGTAAGTTTAATTCGTACAACATGCGATGGGATTGTATATGTAATTATGCATAACTACAAATGTTTTTGGGAACTACGACTGTAGTTTTTGAGATTACAGAAACAGGCAAGACATATTGGAGACAAAATAATGTTATATAGATAGGAGAAATGACACTATCCTGAACATGAAAACATTCAAAAATTATTAGCTTCACACACGAAAGGTGCTTGTTTGTAATTATAAGTCATAACCGGAAAGGAAATGTTTGGATTGGAGAACCAAAATGACTGACATTACACCCACTACAAAGAACTTGAAATCGAATGGTCAGGACATGTAGCAAGACGAATGATTATTGATGGACAATAGAAAATCTAAATTGAATAGATTGAGAAGTCAATAAATGTTCATAGATGGTTGGATGAAATTATTGGCTGCGATTGGAAGAGGAAAGAACTGGGGAAAAAAGGTCGAAAGAATTTGAAACACTCATCGTCTTGCAGTGGATTGAAAGAAGAGGATTACGAAGATTACACTTTAATGTGGATTAGTTGACTATTCTTTTAAGAATGCTGAATTATTCAGTAATATTTACAAAAATATATCTTAATAAATATATAAATTTTGAGATATTTTAAAGCAAGACTTATTAAAAAAATGCATTAAGAATTTCAGCACTATTTAACTAGAATTTAAAAATAATGAAATACTTCCATTTATGATAAAATTAAAATTTATAGTTTACATTTTATATTTATTACAATTATTGCATTAAAGATTGCAAATGTAAAATTCGCCTAAATATCCGTATGTTATTCTTAATACCATTAAATAATTATTGAAATTCAAATGTGAAAATATTAATTACCATTAGGATTGAAAGGGTAATTTGTTGGATCTCCTGAGAATAAATTTTGAGTCGTCGTACCACACACACTCTTAAATCGTCATGAAAGACGACGATTCGAAATTATGACTTTCTCGTTACCACATTTCATTAAGTCATTTCGAGATTCGGGAAGAAGTTGAGAGCTATTGAATAAACATTGCTTTGGCTCTCCACCCCCATAATTCACTCTTTCCCGCATTAATATGTATTTTTCCCTCCTTTTGTTCTGTTCACCGCCATTACATTTCTATTCAGAGGCATTAAAAATTCTCCAACATGAGCATAAAGGCGGTTGATTTCCCTTTTGACTCAACGATATTCCCGCCATAGAAATCTGGAGTCGTTAGGAGAGATTAGGTTGTCTACAGTTCCTTCCCTTGCAGGAGAAGGCTTTCCCCTTTTCGAAGACAAGGATAATTTCGGCGTCAAACGTCACTCGCGAGGTTTCTTTTCCGTTTGGACTTTTGTTCGGTCGTTTAGTTCGTCATTTAGTAGGTTGACACATGGTCTTCTATTCCGATATGACAAGAAAGTAGACGACCGCTGCAAATCGGATGGGAAAACGGCGCACACTTATTTGAACTATATAGGAGATGGTTGCTTGGGATTGAGATAGGATTAGGGCCTCGGCGAAACAGAAATTCTGGATGGCTCGACTTTATTTCAGAGACAAAAAAGAAACGATAAAAAGTGTCGTCTCTTAAATGGTGCCTAAAGTTGCCAGATCCGTAGAAGATTCACTTTGACAAATTTGAAATTTAGATACAAGACGAAGAGAAGCCGGAGAAATTCCATAATGAAATTATTATTTAAATATATTTAAATGGATATTAAACTCATTTCGCTTACTGGGAAAAACTTTGCCAGTCTTTTAGCTCTGAACATTTTACGCCCGTTTCTGAAAGTTTACGGAAACCCTCAGTAAAGCAAAGGTTAAATTTAATCCTTATTTTTAAATTTAATAGTTAATTTTTTTTTTTTTTGTAAAAATGCCAATAAATTGGGAAACTGCGAAGGTAGATTTAATTTCAGAAATCATAATAATTAGAATTTTTGGATTTTATATCAGTTTTTAAAGTAAGTGTATTTGTAATAAAGGAATTCTTATATCCATTTTTTTTTAGGAATTTTTGATGACTGTTTATCTGACTTAATACTATTTTATTTAACACATTAAAAATGGCCCTAGTGTTTATCAGTGCAAAGCGACATCTCCGAACAGCTGTTTCTCGGTAATTTGCCGATCATCAGCGGAGAGTAGCCGCATAAAACCCTTAGGTTCAGTTACGGAGATGGGTATTAGTTAAGGTGGGAAAAAGAATGTTTTATTCGTTATATAATTGTAAAAAAAAGGTTTTTTTTTTAAAAACAACAACAATATTATGGAATTTAAGAATATTCTTGTATGTTTGATTAGTTCTTGAGTAAATAATATTATTTTCATAAAATCTAATTATTAATCCAAATTTTAATTTGCCGTTTTCTTTATATAATTATAGATATTATAATATAATTTACATACTTGACAAAAGAGCTACAAGAGTCCTCAAAAACTCACAAAAATTGAATATAAGTGTCTTAAATAGTTATCATTACTTTATTATGAAAGCAGGATACATTATAAAGTAGAAAGTTTCAATAGTAAAATATGTAAATGCATTTGCTGTATATATGGATAGATACATACTGTTCGTTTTCGAAAGCCAGAACGACCACTGGCGGACGATTTTACTCCGCAGAGGGGTGATACGCTGAGATGGGCACTTTCCTAAGAAATTTTGGAAATTTTCACTTTTAAGAAAAAAATAACGAAGGAGCATTTTTGCAATAGTATTTATTCTTTCCATAATTCTTTCCCGAAAAGCGCAAATTGAACACTGATAAAATGTAAACATCCCCTCTTTATTTCTCCTCACTCCTATTTTGATTAAATCGAAGGAGACCTGACGCGTGCGCAAAAGAGCTTAAGGTTCTCGTAAACGAAAACGAACAATATATTGTTACATCTCTAGATACAGAAATACATTAGTTGTTATAGGTCTGTTTCTAAACATATCTGTACATTAAACTGAAGCAAGAGTCGATTCTTTCTGTGGTAAGAAAAAAAGGAAGACCATAAAACCTATTTATACGTAACAAATTTTAGAAATCGGTTGGAACATGAAGAAAAAAAAAAAAACCCTCAAACTGTTGATAGCTATCAGTTGGAGACAACCATTTCTTCTACCTTTCCTGTACCGTTAATTTGACAACCAAGTGGTGAAGAGATATAACTTACTTTTAATGAAAGGTGCTTCCAGAAAATAATACGTCTTGGCTTTACACCGTCGCACGTAAATCAACCGCAGCCACCGTGAATGACGGTAACGCCCGGAATGTACTTCTCTCGCCAAATGTGAATGGATTTGTGTCCAACGCTGCAGAGACAAGCAACGCTTCACGTCTGAACGCATATATTAGACCAATCCGTTTATTTTTACTTCTATTCTAAAATAAATTCTACATCTTATTATTCTTTCTTTTCCGACCGATCTAATCCAACCAACTATCTTACGACTCAATCTTTTCACTCTCTCTCTTTTTCACTTTGTTCTTTTTTTTTTCCTCTGTAATTTTTCTTAAAGTCTTCTGTGTAATGTAAGTGACTTTTCCCATACGTTAATTTGAGAAAGTGACCATTAAATTAAACCTTGAACAGGAACGAAGTCAGAAAAAAAAAGAAGGCAAAGCGGTTAAGAAAAACAGATAAAAAAATGAACTCTTTTCCTGACAATGGTGTCTTGTTTAGAAAGAAAGCAAGAAAATAAAAAAAGAAAACACACAAATATATAGTACAGTCTTCAAACAAATGATAAGAAAGAACTGTGGTATAGGATGAGTTTCCGACAGAAAGGGGAACCAACGAAAATTTGAAGATTAATAATAACAAGGTATAGTTGGTGTTTCAACTTTCAAGATCCAACTAACTATATATATTTGGATCATTATTTGAATTTTGAAATATATTTCATCTTTCGGAACAAGTATATGTAATTATTATTTATTTACAATAAAACCTTTCAGCAACTCATATGTTAGTAGTTAGGGAGCTGTATTTTTACCAAAGAGGATGTATCACTAACCTTTACTTACCATTTAAATTTCAGGTTCATAAGATAAATAGTTTTTGAGTGATAGCTGATATTAGTAAGGAAATCCAGAGGTTTTTAAAGTTACAACTTCTACAAAATCCTTTTTAAAAACTGCCTCTCTCCTAAGTTTTAATCAGTATTGCAAATATATCTGTCATCTCTTCCCAATATTTTCATTTATTTGATTCCGATTAGAGAAATATTCATTTTCATTTTATAACGCGAATTTAGAAGATGGAGAATTTAAGAAAAACATGAGCAAACATTTTCTCTTCCTTCAGACTTAGTTTAGAAGTTCTACTTTAAGCCTAATTTCATATAAATCAACTGATAGCGCAAGGAAACCTCACTTTAAAGACAGGCAGCAAAAACAAACTCGTAAAGATCAACTGTACATTCGAGATTAATCTCGAAAAATTTCCCTTTCTAATTTAGGAAAGATGATAACTGCGATAGAGTTAACATCAAATAGAAACATAAGAGCATTCTTTTACAAATTGCTCGGTTTCTTTCTTTTTCTGATGTAAATTGACAATGAATTCTTCCAGAGAAGTAAAGGTTGTTTGAGTGAACAAAAGGGAATCGCAAACCCGAGAGATTTTCCAGTTCCATCCCACATCTTATCAGTCAGTGTCAGAGTTGTTATAAAAGCCACCAACATTCTCTGTTTTTTAAAAAAAACCCAGAAGCAATTGAATTCCGTACATTGATATTAATATTTTCCTTCCTTCCTCTTGGCCGTCCTACATTTGCATGTGTGTCTGCGCATATAGGACTCAAGATAACCTCGTAGAACTCTCTAGTCGCAAGATCTTATCTGCGCCAGCCTCTATCAAAAGGAAATTGAGCGAATTCATGGGTATAGACAACAGCAAAGCAAAGAAATTGGACTTTTATCGTAGATTAAATTTCTTTCTGAAAAAAAAAAGTGAAATACAAAAGAAACTGTTCCGAGTAAATAAGATAATAGAAAGTTTACATTGCACCAGATGGCAGCACTGTACATTCTATCGTAAATTTTCAATGAACTATTAAATCCATTTGATTATCTTAAAATTAAATAAATTTTATTTTATGAGTAAATATTTTTATGTAGACCTTTAAAAAACATGTTTGATGTTTGATTATTGTTCAGATTTGTCAAGTAATTAATTTTGGTATGGAATATTAATTGTGTTATTAAGTATTTTAATACAATCGCGTGATTGAAGTA
>JAFIDM010009631.1:362777787-362799920 GCA_023159025.1 Thereuonema tuberculata
GTTGAAGTGGCGCCACCTAGGGACGAATGGAGGAACTAAATGAACATTCCTCTGGAGCCATTCGTGTGCAAAAAGGTCAGAGGGGAAGCGGAAGAGAATAATCTCCATTTCACTCGAACACTGGCAGGAAAAGTCCACCTCTTGACCTGGCACCAAGTCAACTTTTTTCCACGTTTTACGCTTACAAGTTAAGTCGACCTTACGTTACGCGACGATTTATCGTGGTGTCAGTGGAAGCTCTCGTGTTTGACTCCCGACGAAAATTCGGGGACACAAGAAAAGCGAAACAGCTCCCCTGAATTATCGGAAACTAATTCGGTTTCCGGTTCCTTCCTCTCCTAACTCCAAGTCTCGCATCCTGATCAACTTTTCTTTCTGCTGTCCGGAATTTGAAATCTTGCGTCAGCACTTCTGCACTGAGATGTATTTTCTGTGTTTATCTTTTTTTTTGTTCATTTATTTTCTTCTGAGTCATCTATATCTTTCATCTTTAGATATTTTAATATCTAACTGACTGGATAGTAGAGATCTTAATTTTTTTTTGATATTTTCAGTAGCAGTAAACAAAAACAAAAAGTTATACATTTTATTCAAATAAGGGCCACGATATGTTTGCTCTAAAAATCTTACGCTTATGAAAGTATCAGATTACAGAATTCAAAATATGACCTACAAATTTAAAAAAAAAATTAACATCTAACCAAAAAAAATATCAAGATCGTATCATACTATCCAAGCAATAAAAAAAAGATAGTGACTTTATGTCCCTTTCGAAAAGCAATGTTTAGAAAAATATTTCATAATTTCTTTATTTTAGAAGATTTTTATCTTCTAAATGTCTTATATAAAATCTAGATAGAAAAAGAAATCTCTGAAATGATACAAAAATTTCTCTTAATCGGAATTCTCTCGCAATAATAGGAAAGTAATTATCTACTTAAAACTGGAGTAGAAGATCCTTAAGAAAAGAATGACCAAGACCGAAAACTCTGGACTTTACTTATAATTATTACAATTAAAAGTTGATATCTCTTTCCAATTTTTAATTAAAAATATAAGCTGAGCAATAAAAAAATAAAATAAAAATTAAATGTGTTAAATTTTCTATTTATTTAATTTTTTTAATAGTTATTTACTTAATTAAGTGTTTAATGTTTATTTGCTTAATTTATAATATTTAAAAATCATTTTTATTATTTTTTTTAAATTTGTAACATTTTTAATTTATAAATTTAACATTGAATTTATTCAATTTACAAATTAAAAAAGCAAATAAGTAAAGTAATTTCTATTACAAAAAATATAAGAATGTTTTTCATACTTTTATTTTATTTTATTCTTAATTGCTAAGTTACATATTCAGTCCTATTAAATAAAGGTATTGTAAATTCTGAAGGTAGTTAAACAATAAAAAATTATAATCAGTAAGTATGACAACTAATAATCAAGAAATTAATGTGAAAGCTTACCTAAAGAAAATCAGTAAATTATATTAATTTAAAAAGAAAAATTTGAAATAAGGGAATTTAGTTAAATGTTATTATTATTCATAAGGTTTAATGTGGCCGTCAAATTAATACAAACAAGTGAAGAAATGATAGAAATTAAAAAATATCTGAGCTTTCCTCGGCGAGAGTCTGGGACGGTCGTTTCGTCCTTTTTGTGGACATCAGCCAACCCACTCACCAGATGAAATGCTCAGATAGTGCAAAAATGAATCATGTTTTTTAATTTCTGTGTCATTTCTTCACTTGTTTATGTTATTATTGTTATTATTATTATTATTATTATTATTATTATTGATTGATATTGAATGAAAGCATTTTAATAATATTTATTAAAATCTAACTGTAGATAAAATAGATAGTTTTAAGTCAATTATTAAAAACTGATTAAGCAATAAATATGAAATAGTATATCAATTACATATAATAAAAATCACAGCATTAAATGTAAAGATGTAGGTAATTTGTAAATATTATGTTGTCCAAATAGTACAACGTTAAGACGTGCTTTCAATAATGGCAGTGTTTATGAATTGTACATTAATTGTCTCCTCAAGAATTAGAAGCAATCAAATGAATTTTTCATATAATTACGAATTTATCTGCTTGAGAAAGAATTCCAGATCATAAGGAATTCGATACATGAGGAATACATGAAGAAATATGTGAGGAAATGAAGACCTGCGGATACAGTATGAGAAAATATATAACATTATCTAAAATCATTTATTTTTTTATTTTTGGTTAATGTATCCTGACAGTAACTGCAAACATTTTATGTATTAAGTGATGTTGTTTATTCAGAATCTGTTTTGATTGTTGATATTTCATTGGAAGAAGATAGATTTTCATTGCATATTCGGATTTCTTTTTAAAATACTTTTAACTTATTCATGTTGACCAAATTATCAATATCAAATATATAAAAAATTCTTAGATCTCAAATCAAACTTTTTTACTATTGTTTCGTCCTTTAATGCCCTAAATATTTGATACATTGGATTTCATTCAATAAATAAGTAATTAGATTTCAGAAAAGGTTTAGAACTAACTCCAACGTTAATATCTTGTATTTACTTGTTTATTACACAGTAGAAATACATTTAGAAACATACAGGGTTATCTGTAATTCAATATGGGAAGAAATTGATTTTGATAAGCCTGGTAAATGTAAAGTTAAAAGTCGATTGAAATATTAGATACATAAAATAGAGAAAATAGTAAAAGAAAAAATTCTAATAAAAATCGAACAATTACAGAATTAAAACAAGAAACGTCTGAATATGATTTATTTCCGAGCGCAATACAACTTAGAAATAACAATAAAACAGTTTATAAAACAATTTACAAAAAACAAAACAAACGTATTTTAAAAGTAAAGGAAAAAAAGTACTAAGTTGGCAAACAGTCATCAAATAGCAACTTGACAAAATCTCCCCAAAAATATGTATTTAAATAAGTAGCTATTGTTACTAACGATGATTTCAGTTTTTTTTAGATAAATAAATTTTAGAAATAAATAAATTTTAGATATATACTTGTAAATACTTACTTATCGTGATAACAGATTTTTAAATAGAGTCGTTTATTCTCAAAATATGGCTTCTCAACTGTGAATCAAATCAATTACTTACATTCATTAAAATTTCAACTTTCTACGATAAGCTTTTTTGAGTTATAAATTAATGAACTTATATAAACCATTCTTAATCCATTGCTTTTTAATGTACAGTAGACCTGGGCGTAGGAGATGACCAGTCACTGAAGTGAGGATCCCAGCCTATTCCTAAAGGCCATAAAAAGGCATGAATAAAATCAAGTTTTAGATCCAGCGTCCAGATCCAACAGGACCTTGGTCTTCCCCAGTCCCATCAGATCCTACATTAACATATTTCAATTTAGGGATACAATATCATTTCCATTAATATCAAATAAACAGGGATCTTGCATTTGATATTCTAAAGTTCGTAAACATTTCTAGGAAATATGTGTTATCATAAATAAGATGCTTTACATAATGAATTTTTACATTTTTTCTCCCATACAAGTTATGAATTTGCTCCAATAACTATCAAATTAGAGAAGCTCAAATGCCACACAATAAACCTTATAATTATATATCTATGTGCATGTGTGTACTTAGAGAAAATGCAATGATTTCATTACTTGAATAAGTAATTCCGTTTATTAAAATTTTAAACTTCAGACTAGATTTACAGATAGTTGTAGGAAATTGATGTCATAGTTGGAAGTGTATCTTTAATGTAATTTGATCTGAACTCTTTCTGTAATTTGCTTACTCAATAGTAGCAAACAATTTTTCCGTTCTGGACGTGATAAGGATTTTGAAGAACTGTTTTACGATATTTATCCATCATCAAACAAGATTATCTAAAATGAAAGTCTGCTGATGAATAAATTCATTGAACTTCTGTCTACTTCTTTGTTCGTTTGACTATCATGACTATCTCAAAATCTTAGTAATGTTCTAAAATCAAAAATTTTATTTTGGTCACTGTTGAAAACGTGAGTGTTTTTGTTTGTTTGTTTTGCAGTATTTTTATTTCTTTTATTTCTTTTACTTCACAAAAAAAAAAAGCTTTCAAATCGGAAAATTCGTACAAATATCCGTTCAAGTGCAAATGTTGCTGTGGATATTTAATTTAATTTCTTATTTGAGGAATAAGAAATTAAATATTGATATTTAAGTAAACTTGTCTTGTTTAAGATATAAGATACAAAAATTTAGCGGCAGAACTAATAGATACCAGTTATATATTGTCAACCCTATTATGAAAGAACCCTTTATAAACAAGATTTCGGAAATATGACAGGAAATGTTGTGTTTCTATAATAAGAGCAGACTACTTGAAATTTAGAGTCTGACCGTTGATTATTTGTAAGAAATACCTTGACAGGTTTATTTCCTTTGTTATTTATTTATATTTACTGTAAATTTATATTTATATTTGAATTACATCCAAATTAACAAAATAATTAATTATACTCTACTGTGTACTGTTTGTGCGATGTTGATACATATTTCGGAATATGACAATATTGGATGCCCCCCTCCCATCCCGTTTAATCCGTTCCTTTGGAAATTGGGAAAAAAGTCAGTAATTGGAAATTTTTATCAAGTTAATGCTTACGATTTTCAATTTAAGTTTAACGCAAATAACAAAATTTTATGCATTCCAATCATTGGAAGATTAGAATCTCAGTAAAAAGATAAAACTTCATAAGTTTGATAACATTTTTAACTGAAAAGTTTTTATCTCTTGGCATTTTATTAGTTCTAGAACGTAATCTTAGAATCTTCTAAAATTTTAAAAGTCGTCAACTACATTTAAAGAAAAGTTGAAGTTTGAGTTTTATACTAATGCATCCTTTGGGTAAATGTTAATGATGAAATGTTAAAAAGAAACCTCCTAAAAGCGAATATAAAGCTTCCTTTTCACTATGTTGAAGAGAGTTTTGTTGCACATTGTAGCATTGCTTGTAGTCTTTCGTATAATCTGCTTTTCCTTTTTTTAATGGCGGTCGTTTCTGTTCATGTCCGGGAGCGGAAGCCCCCACTTGGAAAGCCTCGGCGTTCTCGTTAAGTGCACCGAGTCCACACTCCTCCCTCCGTTAACCGCCTCCTTTATCAGACAACTTCGTAGGTAAAAAGTTCATCTCTTGATTGGTAGATTGTTTACAGCCGGGTGGATCTCTCAGTGTCAGCTGTAAAATATAATAGGTGTAGCCATAACGGTACAGGCAGCCGACACGGCGGTGCTTACTGGGGCGACGGCGAGTCTCTCCGTTGTGTCGCGCGAGCCGTCATAAACCGCAGATCGTGTTTTTACGATATGATTGGGAGAGCTTTACCCATGCATTCATCCGCCATTCACAGGCTCATGTACAAGACTACAGTAAAATCAACCCTTCCCCCACGTCTTTTGTTGTGATAAGAAGGAAACAAAGATACTTCAAGATGTGAAAGTGGGAGAAAAGAAAAATGACAGATACTCAACTCGCTTCCATCTTGGATTAATTGAATGGAAATTTAACATTACATTCTGAGAGTTTGATAAAAGTGATCTTAAAATTGAAGCTAAAATATTTCCATTTTAAATAAATGTATTTTTCTTTGCATAGTCAAGGCTTCTTTTCATCCTAATCCCTTCGGGAATCAGTATAACCGATTAAATAAAAAGAAATTATTAAATAAAAAATAAAAAAAAAAAACCTCACGATGCAGTAATTCATAATTTTCTCTCTATTTTATTAAGAACATATTTATATGTAAAGTAAAATACAGATTTTTTTGGTTTTCTTTTCTATTCAGTCTTGATCCTAAGTGCGCTCTAGTATTTAATACTGCATATTTGTTTCTTTTTGTAACTCTTACAGTAATTATAATTCTTTAACATTCCAGAAATCTATTCAGTACGAAATTTAACATACGTAATTAATATGAGTCTTTGTTGGCCGAAGTTTTCTATTTTTATCTCCTGAATTGTGTATAAGAATGTGGAATAAAATCATGGATACTGTTTTTTCAAGCACAATCTATTTAATGTCGTTTGTTTTCTAATTTTTCTTTATTTTCGTCATTTATTTTTTCATTTGATTCCCCTTTCTCCGTTTCAACTGAATTTAAGTTTCTGAAATGGCTTAAAACATACTTCGTTTAGCGTTGCGCTTTTAATTTTTATTTTTAAATCATGAAAAACTGTACAAAATAGTAAACATAGTTTTTCCATTTTGTAAAGTTCAATATTCGCCGAATACAATCTACGAAAAATTGATTCAGTTCACGAATTTGTTCAATTAATTTTAACTGATTAATTTTAATCAGTACATACTAATTGAAATTGATTACAAAATGAAATGAATGACAATCTGATTAAAAAGAAATTAATTTGCCATCCTAATTAATTGTTTTACTTTTAATGTTTTTTTATGAAGATTTTGTCAACTTCATCCGCTACAGAGAAATTTTCGAATACAAGAGTAAATTATTTCCTATCCATTAATAAACAAACCAAGTTTCAAGGAGATCCGTCCAACGGTTCATAAGTTAGGGAACATTAAATTGTCGTGTTCTAAAAGCGTCATTAGGGATGGCTTCACTGCGATACTTCTCAGTTATGTAGAGAAGCCAAGTTTCATTTGATTGAACACCGAATACTAATTTCCAAAATTTCTAAAAATAAATAAAAGTTCAGACACAAGTTATCAATAAATAAATAAATAAATAAATAAATTAATAAATAAATAAATAAATAAAATAGACTTGCTTCAATTATTGAAGCAATTATCGAATATTGGATATCTTTTTATATAATTTTAAATTTAAATATTTTTATGTAATATAAAAAAAATATTACAAAATACATAATAAATAAAGTGTAAACGAACGAAATTCCTTACTTCGGGACAATTTAAGAAAGTCGAAAGTTATTTGCTGTTAAAGATATAGCGCTGAACTAAGGCAAAAATGAGGCTACTCGAAATTTCCTCGAAGAACAAAAAAAGGAAGAAAAGGACTAATAATGTAAATATATCCAAACGATTTTCTGTATTTCTTGATTAAGAAGTGAAAGCGGAAACATTGTTAGATACAAAAATTAATAACTTCCACAATATATTTCAATGTTACTGTGCTTAGAAGACAACTAAAACACATTGTATTTCGAAAGTTATGAAGTTTGTTTCTTTATCTTCTCATATCATCTCAATTTAAAAAAATAAAAAATAAAATATCGTTTTTTTTTCTTATTTATGACAAACAATAACAAGAATAATGGTGAGACAGTGTGAATCCTGAAATAACCATTGCCTTATTATACGATTTTTTTTCCTCAATAATTAAGATGTAATTTTGGGAACGTTCGCAAATTAAATGACACAATAATAATAAAAATAAATAACCTAATTTATAACTTAATTGTTCCTGATTCTTTAATGTTTTATAAACTTGTATATTTGAATTCGCTTTACATTATTTTTATTTTAGTAAAACTGTGTTACATTTTCTGATATCCAAGTAAAATAAAGGATTAGGTCCGCAGGCAATTTTTGAAGCCCCGGGGGATTAGTCTTCTCGCAGTCAGTTCTTGGAAAGAAATAAGAGAAAGATACTGAAAAGACAACGTTGATATAAACTCGTATTTAATTATAACTCATGATTGAAGCTGAAAATGATTGCATTTTATTTTAGATTGATTTTCCAGATTCATAGCATGGTTCTGCCATTCAACTGTTTCTATACTTTTGAGATGCTATTCAGATGCAACTCTTTGTTTTCACCACCTACAGTGAAATTTCCGAAGAAAGTCATTGTGCGAAAACTCGACGGACACATTAATGGTTTTACAGGGAAATATCATAACAAGAAAATGGTTAATTTAAGAGGCTCGAACTTCTATATAGATGATTTTTAACCATTGTTCTTCAGTAACATAATGCACTTTCTCAATATTATGAGAAACAATTTTGCCGTTCAATATTCTAACATTCCATTAAATAATAATAATAATAATAATATTGTAAATATAATAATGGAACGAAATGGCTTTTAGACTGAATCAAATGAGTTCGAATGAAATCAAATCAAATGAAACCTTTAAAATAAGATATACGAAAATATTATACTAAATATTATATTTTTATTATATTTTTTAGTTAGAATACTGTACTGTGAAACACTGTCACAAATACACAATGGCACGATTGGAGTAATGACAGCATCAGTGAAATTGTCACAAATTTTCAACAAATAGAGGCTGAGTCTAATAATTATTTTGTATTTTAAATAATACTTATAAAACACAGTAATCCATTCGGTCGAAATCTTTGTCATTGAAAGTGAAAATTAAAAAAGAAATTTTAAAGTTTTTGCAAGAAAATAAGTCAAAGTTAAAATAAAACATTGTTGCATAGACATTTTACAATAAAAATAAAAAAAAAATAATGAAGATAATAAACTTGTATGATAAAATACATCATCAAGAATTTGAAAACAAAATGTTTGCTTGATGGAATGCTTTTCTTTATCTTCAATACATGAAACTTTTCAAAAAATTTACCAGTAATTTTAGTTATTATTATTATGAAAAAATCCCATAATTTTTAGGATTTTCTTTTCATCAGTAATTCTTTGTCGTTAGATTTATTTTTACTAGGTGTTTAAATGAATTCCTTCTGGTTTGCTTAGGTTAAGCTTTTAATACTTACATATCTTCTTATGAAGCTAAACATAGAAAACCTTGTTGTTGAAAAAAAAAATGTCTATCAAAGTATTGTGAATATAGATGGTCCATTCTCTACCCTCGAAGCAATCAAGTCTCCCCCGGGGGTAATGCAAATGCTCTCGTGAGACTCTCCCATAAATCAATCTCCCATCTCCCTGTTTTTCAAACGGCGAAACCTTGCAGCAATATCATAAAGGTTAAAAGAGGATTTCCTGAGCGGTGTTTAAAAACCACCATTAAGCCTTCTTTATTGTTTTTTCAAGATTTCAAAATGGCGAAGCAAAACAGAAACCAATGGAGAAATGATGATAAAATATATCTAAAGATCTTTTGTCATTTTGTCAGAAAGAGGATTCAGTTTTAAGCTTTTTGAAAAACATAAAATTCATAGGCATTTTTTTGTAAATGATTTATTTTCCGTGACCATTGAGTAAAAAAAAGAAAAAAACAAAGTTGTAACTTGATTCTTAACAGGAAAAACAGTAATAGTGAATGTATTTGCGTTCATTGACTGGAAAAATACCAATAAAACTTAGCATAATTTATATATTATTACTTGAATGTAGATTTTTTTTCAGATAAATTTATTGCTTCGACATATTGTTGTAAATTTTGAAAAACTCATATTTGTTAAATGTGTGTGTGTGTGTGTGTGTGTGTGTGTTTTAACAATTGCTTGTTTCTTCCGTGAAAATGTAAATACGTTTTACATTCGAAGGATGTAGGTGGATTTACTAAACAATTAGAAATTGAAAAATAAAGCAAACAATTTTGTATTGTAAATTATGGTTGAATTTAGTGTTATTGACAATATTATAAGTATTATTTTCTAATAAGAATGCATGGGAACGACATAAGTTAGAATTTTATAGTTTTTTTTTTAACAGAAAATTTTTCATGTTTATCAGGGATAAAACAAATTATTAAGATTCCATTATACTCAAAACTTTGTTTCGCTAAAAATAATTTTAATTTTAGTTATCTTAAAAAACTACTAAAATTTATGTGAAATTTAAAAAATGTATTTATTGAAAATTTTAAAATAGAATTACATTACTAAAAAGTTGTACAGTGTTGTCAAAAAGATCAGATGACAACCAACCTTCTCTTTTGTCAGCTCTGATCTCGGAGACGCTTATGCTTATGTAACTTACACAGTATTTAACTTAATCCAATGTAATTTAATCAGTGTTCAAGATACACCTTTTCAATGTCAGGATGTAATTGAATATAAAAACCTAATAACTACAAAAATTTTTAAATACAAAAAATTACAAAAACTAAAACTGTTTCCTTTAAAGTCTAAAATTGCAATTAAATTTTAATATCACAAAGGAAGTAAACAACAATTAATAAATTAAGACACTTTTAAAGAATAGGAAACGAAAAGACAGCAAAACTAGAAAAACGGAAAACTAATTTTTTGCATCACTATTTGTATATTCTCACTGCCTTTTTGGTGCATTGCTTGGTTTAAGCTCTGAGGTTTACATCTCCACCTCATAACTTTGTTTTTCATAGCAGAACACTAATTGTAGATTGGATCTTAAGTTAAAGAATTTGAAATGACTTTATAAAATAAGTGGATGTGAAATGTTTTGAGCCATTATAGAGTTATGTCATTTTATAATAGGGCTATTATATCACTAAAGTCTGCTACACAAGTTCCCTTTTTATTATTACAATACCTGTAACAGTATGTCTTAAGTGATATAATAATACTACAATTTCAGTAATATTATATCACTTAAGTATTACAACCCACTGTTATACCGTATTCTTGCTAGATACATCTTTATCAATTTTTTTATCTTTGCGTTTAGTGACCTCAATTACATTTTGTGAAATATCTGAAAGTTAGTGTGACATTTTTGAGATTTAAAATAAAGTACTGGTCACAATGAGAAAAACAAACGAAGGCACAACGCTACAAGAAAGGATTCGCACCCTGAGTTGTCACCGGGAAGAGACTGCGACGGACCTTCTTGTAGCGTTGTGCCTTCGTTTGTTTACTCATTGCTTTGAATCATCAGGCGCGCAGGGCCCCCACAAGGGGATAGTCAGTTGGTCCCTCAGCACTGGGCCCGGTCGTCAAATGTGCCCGGGCTGAGATCTACAGTATGTTGATAGTATAGAACAGGGGTGGGCAACACGTCGATCACGCATTTGGGGTGACCGCATGTGAGATTTGTGAAACTGTCTTTTTTTTTTTTTTTTTTTTTGGTTGTCGATTTTTTTAGTCTTAAGGTGACCGCGACACTTGCAGTGTACTTGAGGTAACTCTTACCTTACAAAAGTCTGCCCACCCCTGCTGTAGAAGTATGAAATCGTGTGGTATTTTCGCGATATTTTTGGCTAAGAATTTATGATTTTGTTCAGAACATGGGGGGAGGGCCCTTGGTACCTGGGCCCGGAATTTGATGTGAGGGGCCTGCAGGCACGTTAAATCTCTTTTTTATTTACTGGTCCTTCTTGTTTACGAAAAAAACAGAAGCTACTTGACTGTTTCACTTATAGAGACGCATTGATATTTTTAATTATTGAGTAAATACAATCGACAATAAAGCTACAAAGCTTCTTTGAAATATCGAACTGAAGAGGACATGAATACGTTCTTGAAAAGAGAGAGAGAGAGAGAGAGAGAGAGAGAATTTCAACTTAAATTTCATTGTAATTATCAATATTTACTAAAACCTGTAAAATTTAAGAATAGTTATTTCTTATAATTATGAGTTATACCTCACATTTAAGTCAAGTTCGTTTAAAAAAATAAGCACACTCCGTCAAACATATATCAAAGTAACAGAAATCAAATACAACTAAATGATAACAGCAGGAGACAGATGTTGAAATCACTCAGAAACAATCCCACAAACAGAATAATGTAGTTACACTGTTTTCAGAATAAGCAATAACTCGTTGGTAGTAATGGAGGCGAGACAGCCATTTTGTCATTAGGAGAATGTCTCCACGATATTATCAATGCGTGGCTCCACATGGCTCCGAAGGATTAAGACCCAGTAAAAGCAAAGTTCTAGCTACACTGCTGATGCGCATAATGCATGCTTTGCCTACTCTTCTTCCCGGCAGATAACTTTTTTTTTTCGTTTTCCTCTTTTGCAAGATTGCTTCTCCCTTTTCCTTCTCCTTTTTATTTACCCTTCGAGGTCGTACAAAACTATGGACACCCATTTGCTATTCCATAACCTAGTAATTTCGGTGAAGCTTCTTGTTTTAAGAAAACCCAACCAAAGTCACAGAAACAACAGAACTAAAAACGGTAAAACGAAAATGAAACTTTTGAAAAGTTTATAGAATGTTAGAGAATCTAATCTGTATTACTTACGATTTATGTTAACAAAATAAAACAAAGTAAAACGTACGAACTCTTTTTATTCAACAAATTTAACAAATTGTGAATTATGTTATTAATAATGAATTTGTTTGTTTTTTAATTAAATTATAAATTTATTTTTTTAAATAAAATTTTTAAATAAAAAAAAATATTTTTTAATTACCATATTTATCGGAGTGTAAGACGCATCCATTTTTTTGAGACAAATTTGTTTGAAAAAAAAGTGTTTTGTTGCCGGCAAATACTTTAGATATTTTTTTATTTTTTTATTTAGCTTCAAGAAAATTCTGATTTTCTAAAATTTCTATGTTATTTTTTTTTCAACTTTTTACTGTTATTAACATCATCAACTTTAAAATACTATATTTACTTTATATTTAATTTCGACATCTAAAAATACCTTTAAAATGTAAAACTACTAAAGATTTAAAGTAGATATAATCAGGACTAAAATTTATTATAAATAATTGAAAAAGTTATAATAAGAAGCAGACAACGGCTCATGAAAATAAAAATGTATATTTTGTTATTTATTTTTATATTTTTTTTAGTAAAAAATCCTAATTTATGTTTTGTGTATATTAGAATTAAATGTAAAATTAAAACTGAATTAAAACTGAAAATCAAATTCCCTCTTCCGTATTTGATGAAGAAAATTGACAAGATTCCACTCAAAAGAAATTTCGAATTCATTTTTTTATGGGCAAAAATTATAATTCGATATGAGGTAAAAAAAATTTCTATTTCTTTTTATGCGTAAATTTTAAATGTAAAAATGAAAAGTATTGATACTGCAAGTGCCTTTTTATTGTAATTAGTATTTGTCCGTTTTGTAGCAATTTCAGAATAAAGCTCTATTTTACTGTTAATTGTTTGATTTAAAGTAAAAATTAAAAAAAAAAAAAAAACAGCAGGGAAAAAAAAACTGAATGTCAACAAAATAATTTGATCATCCAAAATTTATCAATTCCTTTTAACCTTATCAGTTTCAATGCAAATGAATATTAAATCCAAAAATTAAAAAAAATTAAAAAAATTCTGTTACAATTTTAAATAGATTAAGAACTTTGTATTATTCTGATAAAATTCTAAAAATTTAAAAGTAAAAGTAGATGATTTCTATCTTTTCACTTCAATGAAAACCTAAAATCCAAAATTAGTCTAGATTTTTATTTATTCGTTTATTTATTTGTTTATTTATAATAATTCGGATTTGTTTTTATTTCAGATCATAATCTAAAGTCTTTTGTTCTTTTTAATGTCTCCCGTGTAATATTATCCCCAACTGTCTTTCTTATCATTATTTTCTAGGATACGTACAGATCTTAAATTTATTTATTTATTTGAACTTTGACACATACTCCCTGAAACACATACAAGTGGAAATACTTCGGATTTACTGGCATTTAATGGACTGATATTAAATACGATAAGCCTACGATAAACTCTAAGGTTTTAAGAAACACGAAAAATTATTTAACTTTCAATTCTAAGCATTCCTAGAAAGATCTTTAGAAGGATCTTGTTGGAATGGTACTTTTATGTTTTAAAACATATCTGTAATTGTTACAAAATACGTATTAATAATTATAATATATTTTATAAAAATAAGATATTTGTATTTGCTATGTAAAAGAAGTTGTTAGTTGCATGCACATCTTTTTTTTTTGTATTGCACAGACCATTTTCTTAAAATGAATTTCAGCAAAATTCCAAAAAAAAAAAAAAGGAAAACGAAATTGCTTTTCGCATTTTAACTAAACAAAGAGGGTTAAAAAAAATGAGAAGGGGAAAGAGATTGAAATGTAAATAAAGCCCTGAGCGACCCTCCAAGCCCAACCAAACAAAAGTGGGCTTCGTCAGTCGCCTGTGTTTCAGTGTCGGGAGTGTGAGTGCAGAGCGTGATGACCCAGAGCCTCCAAGCATCACAGTTACTTGCGAGTCTTCTCCGCAGTTAACGTTCGTGTCTCGGCCATTAGCGCACGAAGCTCCCGCGATGTCCCGCCTCGGCTTTTGCCATTTCGCCAGTTCGAATGTAGCCATTAGCATAGAGCCAGAGAGGCCACTCCATCACATCCCGAAACGCAGTTATTAGCGTTATACGCCATTTCAGGAGTGGATTTGGGGGTAGGATGAGCGGTGGGGGTGGTGCCAACAGTTGACAGAAGCTGGGTGTTCATAACAATCCCAAAGTTCCATTGCTCGCGGAAGCAGGGAGGGGGAGGAAACAGAGAGAGAGAGGGTGTAATTTGCCAAAATAGCGTCCATTTGACCCTGGAGAAAAGTTTGTAGCAGAGGCGGCGGCATCTTGCAACTGGGATTCTCTCTCTCTCTCTCTCTTTTGGAGCATTGGAATGTTTGCGTTTACTTTGGCATAAAAGAGATAATGAAGCAGCCAATTCACAGAACTACAATTGTCTTGTTTTTACAAACAATATTCAAACTCTGTTTGTCTGAAATGTACAAAACAGACGCCAACAGAGAAAGCGGAACAAACATTGAAGTAACAGTTCCAACAACATTAATCGTACGATTTCAATCCAAAGTTTATAATTCGACATAATCTTTTAATGAAAAGGAGATTCTAAAGCATTTTGGTTAATTACTCTCTTTAACCAGCATTCCACAGAAGAGCTTCAGAAAAGTTAGTTCCTTTAGAGATACACAATAAAGTTAACAAGTTACCGATTTTAGATTAAACATTAGTTTACGTGCCTTTGAGATGTAATTGAAAAATACTGGAAAATAAAACCTCGATTTTCAAAAGAAATAAACAATTTTTAAGTTATCACTTGAATTTAACTTGAAACAACTGCAATTTTCATTAGACAAGTCGTGAAAAGTATTAAAAGTTTGCTGTAATCAACCTTTATAGGTTTTTAAGAGCAAAGGACTAAGGAACTATTTTACACAAGTAAAAGATTTTTCTCCAGTAGTGAAATGATTTCTTTAATGTTGTTGCTAATTTATTACTTTTTCGTAAGTAATACGTGTTTAAAATATACAAAAAGTACAGCGAATAGAAGTTTATTTCTAAATAATTAATTATAGGTTATTAATTCCATAACAATATAAAGTTCACTGATATATAAACTTTGCATCTTGTTCTTAAATTTTAGAAAAATTGTATTTATATGCGCAATATTGAATTTAATCAAAATCTACTTATCTTTAATTAAAATTCACAAGTTTGAAACAATAATATTAACTTTTAACACAAATAATCAACGAATATATTTTGATCAGAAATTTTCTCAGCATAAACACAAACAGAAGCAAATAGACATCATTACTTTTAGAAAAAGAAAGAAAATAATATTAAATAGCAATGTAATGAACTTTTCAGATAAAAAGTTCATTGTTACAAATCTACTCTTGCTAAGTTTATATTTTTAATTGTATTTTTTTATAATTCACATATGAAAAAACTATACGCTTAAATAAATTATTTCTTTTTAAATAAAAGGGAAATTGAATTGAAAATTATTTATATTTTAGTAAAAATTTTGTCTACAATGATGTACTTTTATGACTTTAATTAAATTGGATTTATCTTAATATTCCGTTTGTCCCTTCATTGTGGATAACTGTTCATTTAAATTAATTTCTCTTTAGTTTATTGCTTAATAATTGAAAGAATAAAAAGATTCTTTTTTTATTTTTTTATAACATAGATTTGACCCATGCTGTAAGAATCCAATCCACTGTTGTAGTTATTTGCTGTGTGTGTGTGTGTGTGTGTGTGTGTGTGTGTGTGTGTGTGTGTGTTTTTAAATTAGAAAAAAAAGATAGATATTTCTTGGTAGAAAAATACTGCGCGGATTTATTTATATACTACAAATAGAGTCAAGTAGATATTTTGTAAAAGTTCTAACAAATAAATACGTAAGCATTCAGTCGATATTGTAGCTTTCTTTTTGGTCCTGTTTTATTTAAGAGGAAAGTTGTCTCTCTCTTTATTCGGAGACCCGAATTACGACCCTGGGCGAAAGGAACACGGAGCTGAGCGTAAAGCCGAGTTAGACAACCGCAGTCGACGTTAGGCGTGACGTCCTCATCCTTCCAACTCTACCTCCGATTGACTGATCGCCGCCATAAACCCGCTGTCGGACGGGCAGTGGTGAAGCCTCGGTCCGAACATAATCGCGACAAAGTTGGTCGACGCTCATGAGTGTCCTGGACTCAACGACAGACGAAATTGCGAATTCTCTTATCGAGCGGAGAACGGTAAGTTGGGACATGATGGTTACGAGCTGAATTCGATCCAGACCGAGGTCCCTCCCAACGAGTAACCCATTAAACACAGCGGAAAAAAAAGATGAAACACTGAGGCCGGACAATTGATATATTCGCCAGAAAACTCGAAGGAATTATTCAAGGACAGACTCTGTGGCCGCTTTGTCATTGGTCTACGAGCAACTCGGACACCGGCGTCAAAGAGGCAATGAAATGGTGTACGATAAAAAAGAAAAGATTATGGGATCAAAAAGAATTAGAAATTATTTTACGTAGAATTACAGGAAATACGATTGGGCGATAGCAAGGATATAGAAACTGTTATATATCTGGAACACGAAATAAACCTTTAGTCTAAAACATCTATATATTAAAAAAAAAGAGAGAGAGCTTTTATTAACACTTTATACAGGAAATTTCGAAATTTGATGGCTGTATTTCAAACATAATATTTACGATTCGGTAATTACAAGAAAAGATCCCCAAATAAAAGTTCTAAAATACATTCAAACAAAAATAAGAACAAAAAGATATTTGAATTTATTATCATTTCCTACAGATCCAATCTGTGCCAAAATTAAATTGAGAATTCACAGTCAATAGCTAATCCCACCAAAAAAAAAACCTCACTTCTTCAAATATATATATGAACATGTTAACAGAAAATTATACACTGAATACATAGTAAATGATATTACAACTCATTCAACTTGTGTAATAACATTCATACATGTTATGATATGTTTTGTTATTTTATGTTATTGTTATGTTATAGAGCCACGTGTAAATCCAACTATTATCGCGACGTTTTCAAACCTATTTTACAAACCCTAGAATTCGCAATACGATGGAAGGAGAGAAAAAGAAGAAATAGTAGACAAACACAAGAAAGAAAGGATTGCCAGTCCAGGAGTTACCCAGGTTCAAACATTCCCAGTGTAGTGGTCCTGCCCAAAAGGCAAAACTTAAACATAATGAAATGCATTAAACGATAGACATTAATGATACACCTTTTCAAAATAAACTTTTCAAAGGTACAACAGATGGCGTTTTCTGTTCCAAAGTAACCCCATAACGTAACTTTCCTGCAATATTATGAAGTTTTGCAGTGAAACCAACATTTCTTATTTATTTCTTAATTAATTTTTTTTAATACATTTGTATTTTTCAATTTCAGTAAAATAGGATTTTGATATAAAAAATGCACATTTTGTTTTTAACTAATTGGACAAATTGTTAATGGTTAATTGTGTCTGAGAAGTTTAACTGGGTCGAAACGTAATACAATTCAAATTAACATAAACAGAGACGAATACATTTTTTTGTAATGCAAGAGTTATTATATACTTTTACATATTACTTAATTATCCAAAAAGATTACTGTTTATTCAATCTTTGTGTATATAACGTATCTACAAAATATTTTTTTATTTCTAATCTTCAATTTTCTTTGAAGTATTTTAATATTTCTGGTACCGTTTTGTTATTCTAATATTTTGTTGTTAGAATTTTCGAAATTTCTGTCTGTCTGTCTTCGAGTCAAAGATTTTATTATTTCTATTATTATTTTTTTCTTGAAATTTTAAGAATTCACGTAGCTGTTATATCCGACTGATACACCAGCAACTCAATGGAAACTTTAAATATGACTATCTAAGTAACGTTTGCACTATTATTTTAAAACAAATTCATTAAATTTTTGTTAGGTAATTGCTATTGGAATGTCAATATATACATACAGAAATAATCCTGAAGTTTCCCCCAAAGAATCATATTATTAATTATTATTGAATTATTCGTAGGATTATATTGGAAAAGTTCTAGTTATTTTCCCAGTACAGATCTTAAAAGTCTCTCTCGACTTCACCAGAAAAAAAAAAAAAGAAATTAGAAAACCAATATTAGTGAAGTTCTTTAGTAGTTCGATATTTTAAATAGTAATTTTTCCTATTTCTAGGCTGGTTTTCTAGAAAAACTGAGGCGCATAAAATCGGACAGTTTATATTTGTATGTGTGTCCCGTTAATAACTTTTGCACTGCTGGCTGCATCTTCTTGAAACTTACTATAAAAATCTAAGGACTAGATATTATCTAACTTTTACTTTTGAAATTTTCCTCGAGAAATTAGCGCAAGAATGTGACAAAGTCTCACAGGAAAGCTTCAGAAACTACACAGTGACATCCAGCTACGAAGTTAATCCGTAATTAATTATTTCGTAAATGGATTTGCGCCTGCTTTAATAATCGGTAAAATAATCTGCTTTAGACAAATAGTGCGGATTTAATTACTTTAGGCTTCTGAGAGAGTCTTATATCCCCGGTTTGTCTGTCTGTGGACACATATCCCACAATGCTTCGCAACGGCTTCTGTTAGCTCAGTTGTAGGTGGCCTGTTAGCTCAGTTGGTTAGAGCGTCGTGCTAATAACGCGAAGGTCGTGGGTTCGATCCCCTCGTGGGCAATTCTTATTCTTCATTTTTTTTCTCCCCATTTTAAATCTTTTCACAGTTTCTCAACTTAATTTTTTAAATTTTAAATCATTATTAGGAGTTCAGTGTATTAACAAGGTTTGAGTTAAGAATGACGATTATTCCATATAAATAGGGGTGGGTAAGATAGCATGGGGTCGCAAACAGACTCGCCTACGCATTTTCTAGACCACCATGGCGCAGTCTATTCTAAAGTAAAGGTGACTCAGAAGCCGTTGCGAAGCACTGTGATTGGTTTACTAATTACTATCCCACCTTGTTTTTTTTCAAAAATGGAAAAACAAGGTTTGTATTAGACAGATTACTTTGAACATCAATGTGTTCTGTCGTTTGTGGCATCGTCTTCATTTAAAAAAATTAAAAAGAATTAAAATAATATAAAGAAATTTTAAAGAAAGTAGCTCAAGTTCTTTCAGAAACTTCTTTTTACTCTTGACGAAATTTAAATTCGTAAAAGAATTATAGCAATTCCTTTTATGAAAAAAAAAATATCCGTTTTTAAAACTAATTAAAAAGGCTCAATTGTTTAAATTTAATTAGCATACAAAGAATTAAATAGATCACCAATTAATATCATATTTTGTTAAGCGTTTTAATTCAAAACTTAAGCTTTGGATTCATCATTTAACGGCTGTATCTGCAAGGATTGTAGAGCTAAGCGGACAGGGGCACAGCTCCTAAAAAAATTTAATTCTTTTTGGAAATTTAATAAATCGAGTTTAATAATGTTTATGTTTTCCTTTAGCAGTTTTCTGTACATAAATATTCTCCATTGTTAGGTATTATTAATCCACCCTTCTATTTACTCTGATAACTCAATTGGACTGTTCTTTATGTTAGAATATGCACAGATAATTCATTCTGTTTTTGCAGGCAGGCATTTGGTTGGTCATATCCTGTCCATTGTGTTGCTCCTCGAGTCGTTAAGGTGATGTTTTACTTGGTCTTTTTGTTTGGAGGTCAACTAAATGTCTTGCAGAGGGAGAGTGATGAATAGCCATCATCTCCGTCTGCTTCATTCCGCTCTTCTCCCTCTTTTGTCCGGCCACCTCTGCTTTTCTAGAATGCCCTTAATTTCGGAATTCTCCACAGCCATTAATACAGTTGAGATGCCTTCTTCCTAAATCTATAGGACATTAAGAACACTTAAGTAGATTATAACGTTGTTATTTCTAGTTTGCAATGAATTCAATCTAAATAATTTAATCCAATTGAAAAGCTCTTTCAAATAAATTGAAAAGGAATGGCTTTCTGTTATTTTGAACTAAAATGATCATTACGACAGAGATTATTTATTTCAGTTTCTTCGAAAATCAAACTAAATTAAAATTAATTAAGCAATTACATTAATCTTCATAGTTTCTTATCGTTTCTCAGGTTTCTGCTTCGTACGTTACTTTTTTGTTGCTCAATTCTCTTGGCCTTGTATTGAACAACAATAATTTTTGACTTTAGATTATCGTTATTGAATTATTGTTGCCTTGAAGGTTTACTATAATTCATCAGCGAAATGGGATAAACCGGGGGAAAAAAGAAATAGGGCTGCTTCTTCAGGGATTAAACCTATAAGGCCGAGCAGCTGCATTTAAAAATTGAACAGCTATTGGAAATGATATATGATGGCTTAATTTTTTGATCACAACTGAATTGATTTATTTAAGGAATAATATTTTTTTTTTGAATAATTCTGAAAACTACAAATACCGATCACTGAAGTGATATATGCGAGCTGTAAGATGTGAGTTCAATTTATTGAGGGAGATCATTGATTTTTATCGTTTAGTTCTCGTCCAGACGCGTCTTAGCTGTCAAATGGTATTGGTTTCATAATTGTTTTTTTTTTAAAGCTTGCGTACGTCCAAGTTTTCTCCGACCACCTTTTGGGTACTGTAATGTAATGTAATGTTATGTAATGTTGGTGAGTGTGGGTGGCAGGGAATATACCGCGACCGTTGGTATATTATACTATCCCACGGAAATAAGGACAGACGGAGAGAAAGACTGAGAAAGAATGGTGGGAGAAGTTTATGGAAAATGGGAGAACCCCAAGAAAACCTGCCCAATGCGGATCGTCCACCATCATGAAACCCACATGAGAACAGAACTTCGGTACTCAGAGGTAAGAGGCCAATGTCTTAGCGACAGCTCCATCCGCGCGGCCCCCACCTTTAGGGTGGTGATTAGATTAGCAAAAGCATTACCTAATGCTTTACCTAAACGCTTAAAGGATTAAGGCGTGGCACTTTGTTTAGGAAAAAAAATCATTAAAACTACCACTATATTTACATTAAAGAATCAAAATCAATTAACTTTTCTATATTAAACTAATATCAAATATCTTTCATCCCTATTAAGATTTGATCTTCATAAATCGACCCTAGTGAAATGAGACTCTACACTCTAGTACAAGTGTAAATTCACGTAATCTTTAGACAATCCAGGATTTTCCTTTGTTTCACCTCAGGGCCTAACTTCAGTCATCTTTGCCAAGTTCATTTTACCAAGTTAGCGATTAATTAGAGTTAGAGCTGTCTTTTTAACGAATAAACTACAAAATTAGCCTAAGAGAAGTAAAAGTTTACTTCTAGTATTAATTTATCTGAACTTTGTAAGAGAATTAATAATTTTTTTTTGAAACTTCCTTGAATTTTTAAGTGGTTTAAAGTTCGTTCATTTGTTCAGTCACCTTTTGACTGTAGTTTTGGCGACATCTTTCTCTCTTTTTATTCTTCCTTTTTTTTCTTTAAAGGAGAAAAATAAGGTTTCGATAAAAATACGACATTTTGAAATCGAATTTGGGGATATTGCATTTTATGCTTTTATCTTTGGGAATAAGAGTTAAAATAATAAAAAAAAAGCCCCAGACTTTCCCCCTTGTCTCATCTCCCCATCCCCTTGCTGATTACTCTTTCCCTTAATGAATTCGTGATTCGCCGTTGGTGGCCGAGGGGAGTCGGGGGAAGCGATCGAGGGAACTTTGTTTTGAGTATCCCAGTTGACCTACATCTCGATGGATCCTTGCGCGCAGATCATTGCCCACAGCCTCATCACCGCGGAAGGTCCTCACCTCAGACGAACGCCTACTTTCCTCGTACAGTGATTAATATCAGCTGTAAAAATAATTGAACAATTTTATGGGTAATTTAACTGGTAGTCTTTGTGTCCCACCCATCGCCGACCGACCGAGGACCCCGGAGAGAGAGGATCGTTACGCCACCGGACCCGTTATCAGCAGAGAAAAGGCAAAATGAAAAGACGGCTTTTAAGTGTTTCAGGCGAATTCTAACGACTTTGGCTTCTTGCTT
>JAFIDM010009631.1:362820614-362837554 GCA_023159025.1 Thereuonema tuberculata
CTTGCCTGGGCTGAGGTGTTGGCGTGGGTAGCGACGGCCTCTTGTTTTCGCCGTTGATCAGAAACTCCACACAATGAGGATTTGGCGACACAGACTCGACGGCGGCCCCAGCGCCATGGATGGGGTCATGAAATGGACTTAAGCAGAGCATAAAGAGCCAACCGACAATTGGGGAGTCTGATAGGGAAGATAGTGCAGGCGATCACCGTATCAAAGGGACCTTTCGACAAATTGTAAGAAACCAAAGATCACCACCATTAAACGAGGTGGTGGAGAGGCTCCAAAGCGAAGAACCCATTGTTTCTGTTCCCCGACCCGAGAACCCCTCCTCTCCAGTAGTTTAATGACGCCTCTCGGCGGCAAACACTGGAGATGCCGATTGCATCGACAAACTTTGTGGTAAACACTTCCTCTTTTTTTTCTTTTTCTTTTTATTATTTACATCGGCCAACAAATGTACAACTTTCATTCGATCTAAGTCTATTGTTCATTTGGAACCAATTTATTTGAGAAAAAAGGAAACATAGTGAAACTCTCATTCTAGATTCCTGTTAATATTAAACTAACTTACATAAATAAAAAACACAACAAAAGCGTTTGTAATAATCATAAATTTTATTAAATTAATTGCTACAAATTAATTGAAACAAATCCAATTATTAATCGAAAAAATGTAACATTTTGATCATCGTGAAGAAACTGGATTAACAGTTAAGAACAGATTAATAAAGAAAAATTTGTTAATCTCAAACGATGTGATAAAATAGATAGGATTTTCCCTTTAAACAAATGAAATAAGAAAAATTAATTAACAGAGATTAAAATGGCCGAAATGATTCCAAATAATAATAATAATAATAGTAACAATAACCAGTAGAATAACTCTAATTTAATGATTATAATGATTCTTCTAATATAGCTGAATTTTAATACACTTTATGCAACTGTAATAAGTTATGTATCATTTCCTTAATATGCGATAATATTTGTAGATTTTTATGATATTTAATTATAAGTTACATAACTTTTTATTACAATAATAAAAAACAATTAAAAATTATTAATTCTAATTTGTAATTAGAAGCCTTCGATTTGATTTCTAATTCTAATCTATTGTAGTAATATACACCTAACATCATGTTTGTACTATTATATTAAGTTAATTAATTAATCACATTTTACCTGAATTACAGGTAAAAGAGAAATTTTAAATGAGGTGGGACTGAAGTTGTAGTAAAACATTAATAATAATAAAAATTAAAAAAAATAGTGATTTTTTATGCTTTTTTGAGATTATATAGTATTTATAATAATAATAATAATATTTCCGTCCTGTCCGCCACTGGTCTGGTGCCTCACATATTGCACGACAGCCTCAGCATACAAGCACTTCACAAAAACACTTATGCACAACTGCAGAAGGCTGTGGTACTCAACACAACACGCACAGTTAGAAAATTTATGGACACAACCACACATCCCTAATCATTGCACACTTTTTTTTTTACACTTGACAATATGTGCTTTGGTTCTTGACCCGCCGTTTTGTCTTTGCTGGGAAAACCCAAGGTTTGAAACTTTTATACAATAATAATAATACTAAAATTGACAATAAAGCAAATAAAATATCAAAAACAAAAAGAACTGAGAAACAGAATTAGAATTACAATATTTTATATTTTTTTTTTAATTTCTTAGTTATTTTAAATTACATTTCAGTCCCGTTAGGAATTTAAATTCCTATCAACAGGTGCTGTATTTATTTCAATACATAATAATTATATTAAAAAAATTACATTTAAATAAATTTTATAAAAATTACAAAATCAACTTATCCTCAAACAATTTGAAACAAAAATATCAACGAAAAACAATTTACACAACATAAAATTAACAAATTATTAATTAATATTATCTAATATCCAACTTTTTACATTATTTTTTACAATGGAAATTCTTTTACAATCTTTAAATACATTCCAATTTACATCATTAAAGGTTTTCTCAATTATATAATTTAAATTTCTTATACCATATTCATTATAGATATAAGGATAATCAAGTTTTATTCTATTTTTATTTCTCAAATTATAATTTTCTTTTATACTTTCATCTTTTAATTTAACAACACTATAAAAATTCTTTATTATTATATTATATGTAAATTTTTGTTTAGGATATAATATACTATATTTTAGTAATATTTGTTTCCTTTTATTAATATTATTCCAAATGTTTTTAGGAAATATCAACTTTAAAACTTTGGTTTGTAAATTTTTTAAATTTTCCAAATATATATTTCCTACATTTGCCCATATATTAACTCCATAATTTAGTAATGAATCAAAAATTGCAAAATAAATTAAAATTTTTATATTATGTGGAAGAATATTTTTTATATAATAAAATATATATATGGTCACATTTAATTTTTTATATAAAATATTTATGTAGTTATCCCATGTAAAAAAATCATTTATAATTACACCTAAATATTTAAAATTATTTATTATATCAACTTCAGTACAAGAAATACATTTTGTACTATTTCCATGTAAACAATCATGCGAATGTATTATGAATGTAATTTTTTTAT
This sequence comes from Thereuonema tuberculata, assembly GCA_023159025.1. Classification (NCBI taxonomy): domain Eukaryota; kingdom Metazoa; phylum Arthropoda; class Chilopoda; order Scutigeromorpha; family Scutigeridae; genus Thereuonema; species Thereuonema tuberculata. Next base: position 362,823,211 of record JAFIDM010009631.1, read on the forward strand.
CTACTATTTTCTTTTTGGGTTTTATTAATATTCCTTTTGTTTTTTCATTATTAAGAACAAGTTTATTATCATGAAGCCATTTTTGTAAAATATTATAATTATCCTGTAAAGTTTTATTCACAATCTCCAAATTTAAACCTGATGTATATATTATTATATCATCAGCATATACATATATATAACAATCTTTTAAAACATAAAAAAGATCATTTAAAAAAATTATAAATAAAATTGGCCCTAAATTGGATCCTTGTGGCACTCCAATATTAATTGTTTTCCTTTTACTTAATATTTTATTTATTTGCACAAAAATCTTTCTATTTTCTAAATAAATTTTCATAATATTAAATATTTTACCTCTTATTCCATATTTTTTCAATTTAATCAAAAGCAAATTATGATCTATCAGATCAAAAGCTTTACTCAAGTCAATAGTTATTAATAGTACAAAATGATTTTTATTTAAATTTGTATTAATATGCCCACAAAATTTTTCTAATAATTTAGTTGTACTTTTATTTTGTTGATAAGCATATTGATTTTCATTAATTACATTAAATATTTTTAAAAATTCTTGTAATTTCTTAGTAAAAAATTTTTCAATTATTTTATTTATAGTTGATGACACAGCAATAGGTCTATAATTTTTACAATCATTAAAAGCATTATTTTTGAATATTGGAACAATTTTTGATATTTTAAAATTATTTGGATAAATTTCTTTATTGAAAATTAATTGTATCATTAATGCTGTCAATTTAGCAAAAATTTCTCTTTGATATCAGAAATAGATATTTGATCATGTCCAATTGATTTTTTATTTTTCATCCCATTTATTGTATTTATTATCTCTTCATCATTTGGTACATCAATTACAATTGTATTTATTAAATATGAATTATTTAAATCTTGTAATAAATTCTCTTTACAATTTATATTAAAATTATAACTTATTTTATGATAATAATTACAAAATTTTTCTGCAAGTGTTTTAAATTTGTTTTTATCTTCTATTTCCTGTGCAAACCTATTTATTTCATTTTCTTTTTTAGTTTTATGTTTATTACCTTTTTTTCTTTCTAATAAAGCATTTATTTTTTCCCAACAATTTTTTGGGTTATTTACATCATTTTTAAATTTATTATAATAATAATTATTTTTTGCTTTTATTATTTTTGATGTTAGTATATATCTTAAATTCTTATAATTATTATAATATTGCTCATTACTTTTATTATTTTTATATTTTTTAAATAATTTGTCTCTTATTTTTATTTCTTCAATTAATTCTTTAGTTATCTATTCTTTATGTATTCGATCACCTTTATTCTGTCTATCATAGTGTTTTTTACTATAAGAAACTCCTGAATAATAATTAGAAATTACTGATTCATTTGTGTAGTAAGTTATACATCTTTTGGATTTATTAAAATTCACTTAAAATATTATTATATAGAACATTTGGATCTTCAATTTCTGTATTATTAATTCTTTCTAATAAACCCTGTAAATTCTTTTCTAATAAACAGTAATCAATGTTTTTATATTTTTTTCTTACATATTTTAATTTTTTATAGGTACTGTTTATATTATGTATGCTATCTAAATTTATACTCAAAGATGTTAAAAAATGATCTGAAATGTTTTCTTTTATAATAAAACTTTTATAAATTCTATACAAATCATTCAGAAAGATATGATCAATATTAGTTTTTGTAGTTTTTGTAGAAGTTTTTCCATATCTTGTAATGCCATATAAACAATTTTTAAATCTTTGATAAGCTAAAGTTTCTAAATATAATTTTACATTATTACTTTCATTAAATTTAAATAAATCTATATTCATATCTCCAATTATCACACAATTATTTCCAAAAAACATATTATGTATTTGAAAATGTTTTTCCATTTCATTTATGAAATAACTTAATTTTTTGTTTTGGAGATCTATAGATAGCAAAAATATTTATATTAGTTTTCCACATATCTTTTTTGTAATATAAGACTTAAATTTTCAAAATTAATTTAAAATATATGAACTCTTTCAACCTTAATGTTAAATTTAATATAAATAATAATTCCTCCACCTTTTTGTTCATTTCTTAATTTATAATACATATTCCAATAGTTAATATTATACAATTCTACTTCATTTTCAAATACATTTACTTCTGTCAAGATGATAACATCAATTAATTCTAGTAATGAATTAATTTTACAAACAAATAAATCCCAATTTTTTCTAACAGATCTTATATTAAGATGTATAATATTGAGATAACTATCTTTCAAATCCTTATTATTAATCACATCTTTCCATTCCTCCAAATTTTCCAATTCAAAAGTATCATTATGATACAGATATTGTGTAATATCATTGTACAGTATATCATTAGCCATTTCCTTACACCAGTTTTTCTAAGTCATCTATATCAAAAAATTTTATTACATTTGAAGTTTCACCTTTTCTCACCAAAATTGTACAATTCGTAATCCATACGAACTTGTACAATTTTTCTTTAGCTTTTAATTTTGTTTTCCACAACAAAAATTTCTGATTTTTTTGTTAGATTGTCATTTATGAAAATAAGACTATCATCTCCATTGCTGATAATATCTTTACTTACAATTTTGTTTCTCTTTTTTTTCTCCATCCATTCATTCTTTGTCTGCAAGTTTTTGAACTTTACAATTATAGGTTTAGTTTTTCTTGTGTTGTATGTTGGCAATCTATGAACTGCTTCCAAATCTTGTTTCTCAAATGGCACATTTATTGTTGATGCAACTTTACTCACAATTTCATACAGATTTTCTTCCCTATTCTCTTTAACATTCAAAATTTCTATGTTATTCCTTCTTGAATATTTTTCTAAGTTGTCTGTTTGCTTTTCAAGATACCTTATTTGATCCTTACTTTCTTTTAGCTCTTGTTTTAAGTCAGAAATGATTTTATTCTGTGTTTTGTTAGTTTCAATAACACTCTGCATTTTGTTGAGAATAACATCATAATTTTTAGATAAGAAGTCCAATGAGTCTTTTATTTCTGAGATATCCTTCATCAGCTTATCTTAATTGTCCAATTTCTTTAAATTGTCTAAGCAATCCAATTTCTTCTGAAATTCTTCCAGATTTAAATTCAAAAGTGAATCTGATTTTACATCCTGTTGAGTAATTTCAGTCAATTTGAGTAATTATTAATAATAATAATAATTTTTTTTTTTATTTATTAATTATTTTAAATTACATTTCAGTCCCGTTAGGAATAAGAATCCCTATCAAACGGGTTCTGGAATAATAACAATAATAATAATAATAATTCTGTTTCTCAGTTCTTCTTTACTGAAAATCTTTATTAGTGAGAGCAAGCGATTCATTGTGCTGTGCAATGTAATGAGTGCACGATGTCAGCCATTTATGAGTTGATACAGTTTATTATTATCCTGCTTCTTACCTTTCTGTCCCTTTGCCATTAACCGACTTCTTCGTAAAATATCCGACGATGTATAAAAGTTATCATGGAGAGAAATCGCCAACCGGACAATAAATATGCCTTCGCCCATAGAGCCAACATCAACGAGAATTCTGTACAATTGTTTCATCCTTATTGTGGAATCATCAGCAGAATCTACTCGTTGATGTTTGGCTCGCCGAGCGAAAGCTCTACCCAAAAGCAAATGCGATCCCGCGAATGGCCCGCCGGGATAAACAACAATAAAATAAAAAATGATCCTGAAAGATCCACAATATTATTAGTGCGAAGGCGAAGGCATATTTATTGGCCGGTTGGCGATTTCTCTCCATTTATGAATGATTACGGACGTTAAACTTGCTTTCTATAAAAGTTATCAGTTATCTTGTTTAATGTTAGTAGGCCTATTCCTAACATTAAACTAGATAACTTATATTTATACATCTGGATCCTGTATCATATTAACTAGCGTACAATCAGTCACAGTTACTGACAAACAGGAAATTAAGATAAAAAAACTGAAAGCGGAAAAATCAGTAATAACAGTAATAGATTGTTTAAGACGAAAGAACTGCAGGCGTCCTGCTTATTCAAAAAAAAAAAAAAACACCATTAGAAGATTTGTTCAAATCCTTGTTCTTATTATTTAAAATCATAATTCATTTCCTTTCAGATCTTAATTTGATTGTGTAAAAATCAACTTTATTATTATTTATATTCTTTTTGTGGAGAGATTTATGCTAAAATCTCGAAAAGTAAATAATTTCGTTAAAGTCTGTATATTCAGAAATTAGTATGTTTAATTTTTTTTCCCAGCAATCAGTGCAAATTTCTTCTTATTCTTCTTTAATTAACTTATGCTCCCTGAACCCAAAGTATCGTCCAATACCTGAAATCCAAAAGTATCTAAAATCTAATAAACTTCCTGTTTCTGTGTTATTAATTCTTTAAAAATTTCATATTTATCTATGAAATATTTTATCACATTTACCTTTGAGGATGCGGGAGGTAAAGGCTCTCAGCGATTCTCGAGCGACGCATCGAACCCTATCCTGGCTTCGCTGAGAGTTGGGTGAATCTCAGGGCTAACCCACTGAACAAATAATACAATGTACAGTTTTCTCTCCGAGTGTATTATCGAGAATTGAACCCTGCTTCTTCAGTGAGTAAGGGAGCGAATTTAAAGATATTTGCATAAAATTTCTGTCTTGCTCGTGTTGAAGTGAAGTAGCCAGACCGAATGAGCACTTATTATCATCTATATAATAAAAACGCCAGTATTTGTTTGTTTGTTTATTTGTTTGTCTTGAAACAACGTCGCCATTTCTCAACGTATCTTTACCAAATTGATCACGGAGGTTCACATGCATCCCAGAATAATGCTTATTCGGATTCGGACAAAGGAGTGTAAACGGGGGGGGGGGGGAGGAAGAGGCAAATATTCAGAGGCATAGCTCTGAAACCTCTTCAGTTGCAAACATGAAATTTCGCATATGTGCTCTTGTTTTTAGTTTACTTGATGAAATTTGCTTTTTTTGAAGAAATAAACTTTTTTTACGTTACGTATGCAAGGCTTTCGGAGCGAAGCGACGATAGCAGATGCATAACATAATTTGTAACTACGTACCTTTTTTTACTGACTGGAAAAGTTTTAAAGGGATCAAACAATTACAATTTCTTCATAATCTACATCAGGACAACTCTTTTTTTGTAACCCTACTCTATTTTTGCTAGTCACTAATAAATACTGAATTCTATTACTACTCCCAAAATACTATTCCAAAGATGATCTCAAGAATGTTCTTTATCCGATCTATTTGTCGCTCTTGGAAATCCCCCCCCCCCCTCATCGTCCCTCAACGTTTCTGCTTTAGATTGAGTTATTACTTTCGGCATTTATAACAAAAGACTTTTGTAATTTTCCAATCAAGATTGACCACAACAAACCAAACAGGTTGAACTTCAAATCCTTAAAATTTGAAGTAAAATGAAATGTTCTTCCAATTGTCAGTCTACTTTTAAGCCTACATTTCTAGGAAAACAAAGATCGTAAAATCAAGTCAGTCAATATCTAAACGTATGTATTTCTCCTGCTGGTTGAATCTTCTTGAAACTTAGCATATATATTTACGGACTAGAAACGATCTTTTGTTTACTTGAAAATTTTTCTGTATGGGTTTTTAACCAATAAATTGATACATGAAGAAAACAAATTCCACAAGACAATATTGAAGCATTAGCTTTGTCTTTATTTTTTTTTTAATCCAATAAATGAAGCCGACGCACAAGTGTACAAGAATAAAAAACTATTTTAATAAGAAACGACAGTTTCTAAAAACATAATGGGAGTATCTTTCTTCAAGTATCTGTTAGCTTTGTCTTTACATGGAGTATTAATCTTTTAGTTAATCCACTAATTTGCGTGTGCCTTGTTAAGATTAAAATTACTTAAAGTAAATAACACGATTGATGTTTTTCTTTTCTAAAGAAAAATTAACTAACTGCAGAATTTATATTCATCAGATATTATTATTTCAAAAAAGTGGAGGTGTTTTTATTTGTATCATTTTCACGACTTTAAAAATATGATAAAAAAAAAATAAAAAAAAAATCAATATTTTAGGAAAGTAGGCTTTGAATTCTTTCGAGAAACTTCTTTTTACTTTACCGAAAATCTTTTAGAGACAGCTATCTATTAGTATGAATAGATTTAGTAACATTCAACTTCGACGACAATTATGGACATTTTTGATGTTGGTGGTGAATTTGCTGAATTAGATTTTTTACCAGTAAACTATGGAAGTTCAATGAACTTTCTTTCTTTATGAATCATGTCAATTAGTAAAATCAGGAGTTTGAAAAGTGGCCCGGATTAGCATCAAAGATCTAAATTGTGAGTCATGTAATTGGGATGAAGACGACATAAAGAATCAGGAAGCATCGTAGTTAACGAATCATCTATCGAATATCATTCCAAGAGTGTGGTTAATAATTCTGTTCTATTAAATTTTCAGCTTCCTCTGTCTAATCGTTATTACTTAACGTGATAATGGACGAACAAACAAATTAGAATTAAAAAAAATAAACAAAAATAAGACAAAGCTTATAATTTAAATAATTAAATAAAATTAACTAAACGAATTTTTATATATTTGTTTTAATTTTGTAACTTAAAAAGATGTAAGATGGCTTCACGAATATTTTCCGATATAGTCCTAGACCTTACCCCAATTCACAATTAAGTTGTTCTATTTTAATACTTTCACCTGTCATTAAGATCAACAAAAAATAACAGGTCAAACTTTTTAGCTAAATGTGTAATGAAGTATTTTTTTTTTTTCGATTTTAACGAAACAAAAACAATTTAGACAATAATTGGCATATTAGCAAAAATAAGGTAAAATCAAGATTAAAATGAGATTTTTATAATTTTAATCAATTACGGAAAATGAAAAGTTCAGAATGATTAAGGTCGATTTTGAAAAGGTAGTTTTCTTTTATTGTTATTTAATCAGTTTTATTAAAAAAAGTAAAATTCTCGATAGCAACCTATTTATTATCATAACTACTATTAAGTTAATGATTATTTTTGTTAAAGAATAAACAAACTGGTACTTTTCAGAAACTTAATCATTAGATTATGAAAAATACTTCCTTGATTACTTTACGAATTTCTGAGATTAAGGGTTATCATCTGTTTAATTTTGTAATAAATAAATTTAATGAAGGTTCAGGGTTAATTGTGTTGTATGGAATATTATTTCGAAAGAGAAAATAATTTCGTTTTTAAATTCAAGAGTTCATTGTAATTCATTTGTTAAAAGTGAAAAAGTAGGTTTTGCTGCGACATTTTTCTTCGTGAACTACGAAGAGGTCAGAAGCAGATGGAGAGAGAGTGGTCGGAGGAGGGAGGGAGGACATCACTAACTTCTTCTTTTTGTACTTCAATTGGGTGATGATACATGCAGGGCCACGTGAAGTAGATGAGTGGTAAATGATATAATTGAGGTCACCGAATAGATTACGACACCAACTCCTACCTACCCGCATCAGGAGCCCGAAATTTGCCCGTAATAACCGGGGGTGTAATTTGGCATCCAGGTTCGAGGGCTGACTCATAGGTCTTTACATCTCCCTTTTAATGACGTCCAATTGCCGACCATCCAGAGGTCGACAGTCGCGGAGCCTGGGAAAAGCCTGTGTCTTTATTAACGGCTCGGAATGCGGGTGCTAAACCTCACTGACACTCCCGCTTCTGCACCCTCAGGAAATAACATTGGCGTCTCGGTTTTTGTGCTTCTAATTCATCATCGTCTCTCTCGAACATTCTTCCCTGACACTCTGCATATTCACACACAACATAAACTTAATAGCTCACGACCACAAACTCCACTTCAGACAACTTTCAGTTTCTCTTAATTAAAAGTTCTCAAGTTTAGTTGTTTTGTTTTTGTAAAGTTTTCTTTTATATGGAGTTTTAATCTTTATTTTGGAATTTTTATTTATTTTTAATTATAATTTTAACTAGTTTTATGCCTTATTTTTTTTTAATAATGTAAAACCAATGTTTTATTATTATCAAAACTTTTTAAAACAAAATGTTGTTGTACATTGCAAAGTGAAGTTTCTGAATTCAATGGTTTATCAGGAAAAAAAAATATGCTCAGTATTCGGTTTTGTGGTAAGATTCTGATTTGTCTTGAATTTTTATTGCATTAACCTAACTCAACGCTTTGTTATTTTTATCCTTTTTTATTTACTTAAAAAACAAACAAGCAAACAAACAAATACAATCTCTTAGATTTCAATTATGCTAATTTTTCTAATTACTTTTACATTTTTTTATTTTTACAAATCATTTTATTTATATATCATTTTTATAAATCTTCCTTTAGATTCCTTTTTGTTAATAATGATCATATTGAAATAAGCAGTCATTTTCAAGCTTATGCTAACAAGTAAATCTAAGTAAAACTTTATGTTATTCTAAAGGCTTATGAATAAAACGCTTCTGAGTAATATTAGTAGAAATTTAAGTCATGAAATCTTCACGAAAAGTTCATCATATTTTAATTAAAATTACTGAATTCATTAAGCCACTTATAAAGAATTAAAGGTAAATATTTAAGGTTTGACGTTTTACAATTCTATTCTAAAAAAATCAAGAATGTAATTCCATCCTCTTTTCTATTCCTTTCAGTCTTAAAAAGAAAATTTAGTAGACATTTATATTTATTTATATTTAATATTAGTTCATTGTAAGCTATACTATGTTAAAGTCGAGATATTGGAACCCTGAATATGTAAAGCTATACATTTTTTTCCAGCAAGTATTCCTTCAATTATTTAATGGATAAATTTATTGTAGAGTCAATGTCCTTAAGTTTGGGGAATTTTCTAATTATTACGTTTGCCTTTGGAGTTTTAAATAGATATTTTTTAAAAAAAATTGTGTCGTTGAAACTATTAATCTATTTCTACTTGTATTGATCTTTTATTTTCTGTAATGAAAATAAATTAAATAAAATAAATTCAGTGAAATTAAGTTCCTTAAAGTTGTCTTTAAATTTAAGGTCATTACATTCTTTTCTTTTCCTTCTTCATTTTCTTTATAAAGACAATTTCAAAATCTGATGAAAATTAATTTGTCATTTGAATGTGTCAATCATTAAGATAAGATTGGGAGTCATTCCAAGGATTGTTTTTATTCTATTTTGCTTCGTGGGAGATCAATGGCTGTGTGTGTTCTTAATCGACGGAACTCATTCCTGGGTCCGAAGGGAATCAGCTTTTTATTTGCTGGTGTCATCGTCACATCCGCATATTCTTGTTCCACCTCGCAGCTGCCAATCAGGTGAAGGCCTCCATCATCAACTCCATCAGCCAATGGGAATGTTCCGTTTGGGAGCCACCTGTGCCACGAGGGCACGTGCAGGAGTTTCGAGGAGGTAGGGGATGGGTTGAGCCACTCCGCCATGTTCATTTCCTGTCTGAGATTAATTAAGAAAGAATTGATCGCCAAGTAATTGTCCTATTAGGATATCATGTGGCCAGAATTGCCCGCAATTAACGGCCGCTTTTCTCAGGATTCTCTTCGTTCAACTTTTTAATTATTTTTTTCCGTTCCTACAATTACTGGGCCAAATGAACCTTCCGTTTGGACGACGACGCACTTGCTACCATCTGAGGTAAAGCAACTCTCAGAGGCGAGTTACGGTGATTTTAAGAGTCCATTGGAGCCAAGACTGTTTTCAATTCTCCATCTCATTCACTAATGCCAGCTGTCGAATCCAGAACAGCATTTACAGCAACCAAAAGACAGAGGATGGAAATCAAAGGATATTTCATGATGGAAGGAATAAAAATGAATATTTTAAAGATCTGGAAATAGGAATATGTGTACGTTAAAAATGCTATTTATATTGACATAAAATAAAAATTTTAAACTTATAAGCAAAACATTTTACAATTATTACATAACATTAAAACAAATAAAGCTTAATCATTCAAATTTCTGTAGTTCTTCCTCAAAACTGTAATCAATAGAGAATACAATCTGAAAAAAAAAAAAAAAAAAAAAAAAAAAAAACTCCCGTCAAAAAAAAAGCACAAAAATTCAACAAAAGTATTAAAATAGTTTCATCAATTAATGAATAAAATAAAATCCTTATTCTACAAAATATCTTACTTAAAAAAAAGGTAATTTGTTAATAAGTAATTAAAAAGTAATCAAAACGAAAACCTAGACTATATTAATGAACTATGGTTTCAACACATCAATATAAACAGAAATCAACAAACAAATTTTACTTTGTTTTTGGAAAAAAAATTCTATCTTTGATCGTTGATTTTATAATTGGCAAATTTTCTTTTAATGTAAGATATTTTTAATGCTGAAACTGACTTCTTCTAAATACCGAATGATTCATTATTAACTTAGGATGAAATACTGTATAAAGATTTTTTTCAAGATAAACTGACAAGAAATATTCATTTCTGTTTTTAAATTCCGGAATTGAGTTAACCAGTCTTTAAAATATCAATTTATTTTTTTTAAGTTTGGTTTTTTAAGGAACCTATAAGCTAATCTTATTTTCTCAGGATTTAGAATTTCCATCCACAAAATTCTATCAACAGAACTTTCTATTTACAAGTTTTCAGAACTCTAGGAAATCCGTTAATTTGTTAACATTGTTATATTTATTATATTTTCTGTTACCTAAACAACAACAAAACGAATATCTACTACATTTCTAATATTGCAATATACAATATTACATTGCTTTTTCAGTGGTATTTAAATAATAATACTGTTTCACGTAAGAAGTAAGCTTTTCTGCAACACTCTGTATTGGTTCTTCGTTTCTCGGATATTCTTTTTTTTTTTATTTAAATCTACATTTGAATTACATTAGAGTCCCGTTAGGAGCTCAAAACTCCTATCAACAGGTCTACAGTTATTTTTATTAGATATACTTATATCTATATGAATGAAACAAAACAAACTAACAAAATAATAATAATATTATTAAAAAAGTTTGTATAAATAGAGATGATATATGTATATATACAGTAGTTCAGATATAATAATAGTATACATATATATACACACATACACACACACATGTATATATATATATATATACATATAAATTTACGTATATATATACATACACACATACGTACATATACATCTACATACACATACACATACATACAAATACTTATAAATTATAAAGTGAGTTATAGATTACATGAGGTACAAAGATATATAAAAGAATGCACAAAGTTTGTACAAAGGATTTACAAAATGTGTAGAAACGGTTGTACAGTATATGTAAAATAGATTTCCTTAATTTGTATTTACATAAATAAAAAATTCATATAGATATATTTGTTTATTCTTATCTATGAAATTTACATTAAAATTGCTACTTTCTGTCGTGCAGTCAGTCTTAAGGTTATTCATCGTTCAGTTTTGTCAATTAAAGAGATCAGTGGAAAAGGGGCAAATGCCACAAAATTAAATTTTACAGGAAAACAAGTTTAAAAAAAAAAATAATTTCCTGTGGAAAGTTCTTATCGATTTGTAATTATTTAAACTGGTGTGAAACTGGTGTGAAACTGGTTTGGTATATTGCGGCAGCTACCAAATCTTGGCTGAAGAAGTCATGGTTTTTGGATACTTTTTAATGTTTCTGAAATTGATCAACTTATAAACCATTCATTGGCTGCTTTTTGTTGAGATGATCTCATGTAATAATTTAATTGTAAATAAAATGAAACAATATAAAAAAGTTCAATATAGATATACAAATTTAATGGTTTTATAAATAAATAACACTTCTACTTTTTATAGCATATCCAACTCCTCATAATGCTTCAAGTTTAAGTGTTTCTGCAATTTTATTATATTTTAAGGATTAATGAAATGAAGTATAAATTTTAATGCTTTAACTGCTTGAGTTCTCAAATTATTCCCTGAAATACTATGGATTGAAATAAGGCACTTTTTTTTGTAAATTTCAGTTCACTACTACTGGTATCACTAAAAAATATCTAAATGAAATTTTTCTTTGGGTTGAGTTTTGCAACTTCCTTTTCTTTCTTTTTTAACTCTTACACTTGAATGTCTTACAAATCCAAACAAGTATGTATTTTGCTTGTTGTAATTTCCCAGCCAATAGAACTTCGCAAATATTTCTTCTTTTTCTTGTAAAGTGTAGAAAATTTACAGGAACTTAGTTTGCTACAAAGATCTCATTCTTCCAGCATTTCGACCTACATATTTTTTCCGCTGTTTCGCAATGTTTCCTTCCATTTATTATTATTACAAGAGCGTTTCTTTATTTTTTTAATTTTGTATTTTCTTCTTCTGGCTGATTATCCTGAACACGTGACTTAATACAATTGAATCTAATCATTAAGAGACATGGGCCTCTTCTCTACGAAGTATTTTTTTCTCATCCAATGGGGAAATTTTTAAAATATTTCTATTAAGAAATAGAATAGAACACGCCACTATATTGGATATTAGTGAAATAGATACTAGATAACAGAATCTACGTGATGTACCAAAAATCAGAATATCTATAAATATGACATGTATCACTTTTTCATTACGATTCTCAATTGTCAATATAAACTTGTTGCAAGTTTTGGATCAACTATTTTTAGTGAATAAAATAATGTAATAAGTGAATGCTGTAATAATACGAAAGTCAATCTAAATTGACCTATACAATTTAGATGATTTCTAAATCCCAAGTTCATTAGTTTAATTAAATAGTTTCCTGAATATTATTAAAGAATCGAAAAAACTATTTCTTTTTTTTGCAGCTTAGTAAACTTTTTAATCTATATTACTAAAATCTTTTATTTCTCTGTCTGTCCTGCGCAATTTCCTGTGAGAATGGAAAATAGGAATAATTTTTACAATGAAACGTCCGCGACGGGAATCGAACCTGCAACCTTCTGCTCCGAAGTCAGACATCTTATCTATTAGGCCACGTGGACTACAAATCAGTTACATTGTTTTTTGACTTATGTTTCCTTCCCCCCATCAATATTGAATGTATTCAACCTTTTTTTTTAATCTCAAGATTGTTTATTTATTTCCGATCCGTCTATTTATTTGTAATTCTAAAAAAACAATTAGAACTATAATTGACGAAACATTTCAATATTTTAAATATAATATTCTTATTCAACCAAATTCCATGTGATATAGAAAAAGAAGCGCATGTACACGGGGTATGGCCTAGTTGCTTATTAATTACTTTACTAAAAAAGTAGCTGATGTAAGTTTTGAAAATACAGTCGGACCTCTATTTAACGAAGTCGCTAAATCCCGAAAAAAAGTTCGTTATATGGAAAATTCGTTAAATAGAGATTCACCTTTTAAAATTACTTTAAACTACATAAAACAAATTTAAAATACATAAACAATAAATATTATTAAAAAAGTAATAATTTTAATGACATAAAGCATACATTACCACATGAATACTTAAATTTTACTAATAAAGTCTGTTAATTTTTTTTTTTTTTTTGAAACAGTGTTTTTGCTTGTAGTACGTCTGCATCTTTGCAATGCACCAAAAACCCCTTCAGTATTTTCTTCAAATTGTAATCCACGTCGGATTGTTTCAAATGATTTTAGCATTTCATCATTCGAAGGTTTTTTTGATTTCTGCATCCTGATCATTTCCATTTTCATCATCTTCATCTTCATCGCAATTCATGGCTGATTATTTTTATGGATATGGGGTGGACTGGGGATTGCACTTCCTGGTTGAAATGTAAAGAATGACAGCGATTGGCGCCTTGTAAAAACATTTCAAGGAGAAAAAAAATAAGATACCACGAAAAAGTTCGTTAAATAGAATTTGCACTTCGCTATTTTGAGGTTGTTTTACGAAGAAATTAGCAAAATGTTCTTGGTTCCAAAGAAAAGTTCGCAAAATAGAGAAATTCGCAAAATAGAGGTTCGTTAAATGGAGGTCCGACTGTATATCCACGTGAAAATATATCCACGCAAATATAAGCATTTTTTTAAAAAAAATATTTTCTTAAATAATTATTGTACTTTTTTTAAAGGCTGTATTCTTTAGTATCTAAAATTTAACATCTGCTAATATTTTTATTTTTCTAAAGAAAGGAGTATAATTTTCGTAAATATATTAATTTTTTATTAATCACCAATAAATAACTAATTAACATCTAATTAACTGAAGTACTTGAATTAAAATTATCCTCTAACACTGGTTGATCAAAAATTGTCGATTTACACTTCTTCATTGATTTTAAATATACAATTTTATTTTTTATTATTTATAATTAATGTTTTATTTAAATTAACTTTTAAATAAATAA
>JAFIDM010009631.1:362842554-362918620 GCA_023159025.1 Thereuonema tuberculata
AGGAACTAGTTTCGAAGTCTTTGCAGGTTCCTTCGTCAATGTCTGATGAAAAAGCCCGCAAAGGCTTCGAAACTAGTTCGTCTCTTCAAATTTTAACGTGTGTTTTAACAGTTTTTTATTTGTTAATGTGATCAACTTAAAAAAAAAAGAATCTATTATTCAGTCATTCTTAGTCTATCATTCTATTATTAATCAATAATAAAAAGTTATTTAATTCTGTTAAATTACTTAAAATTACATTATAAATAAATACAAAGGAAAGGGAAGAATTTTTAATATATTGTTTTGTTGTCCAACAAAAGTTTATATCTGATTTACGGGGATCGCAGGAGGTTTGCTTCCAGCGTTAATTTATTGGGGACTAAATTAAGGTCAGGCCAACGCCCGCCCGTCTTTAATGTCGGAAAAGAAGCCCCAATGTCTGTTTTATATAGGACTGGTGAACCCTGTTCGAATGAGACTATATTTGTTTTTAGATGGAAAAACCCGTTTCCCGAGTTGTCCGTAATGGCTGCTCTATACTAAAGTATAGTGACGATAACAAATTCCTACTTCATTTTCAGCCTAATTTGTATTATTCAATAATATCAATAAATTACTAATTCTTAAATGCTTGTACATTTTAACGAATTATTCTTCCTAAGAAAGTAATAGCTATTCTGTTCACACATGGGATATTGTATAGAGGTATAAGCTCTAGTACAATTGAGATTAGTTGGTTAGTCCAATGCTCACTTGCCTTCGAGAAAGAAACGCGGTTCCCATTTATAGAGGGTTGAGTGAAGCCTAGGTCCGTAATGTGAAGAAATGCCAAGGGATTGAACTCAGTGTCTATATCACTACACCACTGGGGCCGGTAATTTATCTTAACATAAATTTACGTGTAATAATTCTTCAGAATGCCGATTAGATAAAAAATGATAATGGCATGATATATCGTATTTTTCAAATGGAATTTTTCTACTTCTTGTAATTCTAATTACATTCGACTTAAACTTTGTTTTTATTTCGATTATCGAAGAAACTGATTTTAAGATGATTTACTTTATTACACAGTCTAAAAAATTTTCATTTCTTCAGTTATAAGAATCACAGCTAAAATTAACACACATACAAACAAAGATGTGATGTGAATACCCCCCAAAAAGTGTAGAAATCAC
The DNA here is from genome assembly GCA_023159025.1 of Thereuonema tuberculata. NCBI lineage: Eukaryota > Metazoa > Arthropoda > Chilopoda > Scutigeromorpha > Scutigeridae > Thereuonema > Thereuonema tuberculata. Next base: position 362,843,715 of record JAFIDM010009631.1, read on the forward strand.
AGTATTTTTCAATTAGAATAACATCAGAAAAGGAGAAAAACAAAAAACAAAACTGAATTATGAGGTTCTGAATTATTAAGAATAGAAAATAAACAATTTTTCTGTGCATTATTCTTATTTTCTATTTATTTAAAATTATTTATTTATTTTTCTTAATCAAGTATTGCCTTTATTTATATTTTTTTTTAAAATCATTAAAATGGGTACAGAAATTCAACTAAATATATTTGTTTTTTAAATTGATGTCTAATGCTCTGATTATAACAATTTATTACGATACTAATTATTATGATATTTATTAAACAAAATTTTCTGAATTTATTTGTTTATTATAAACTTGTAATTTCGCTCTTCTTTTATTAAAATTAATTTATTTTGTAATTAATAAATTAAAAATTATCTAGCATACTACTATTGTTGTATTTTTTTAATTTCCGAATACAAAAGTTTTAAAATATGTTTGCGTAACTATTAAATATTAATAAAATGTACAATTAATAATTAGAAGCTAAAGAAAATAAGACTTCAGATTTACAATAATGAAAGAAGTATAATTAGAAAAAAATAATATTTAAAATAACAACAAACTTAATGTGCGGAAATCACAACGACAACAAAATAGAAAAACATACCTGCATATAAATAAGAGCTGCATCACTGAGACGTTCTTAGTATTTTTGGATACCAGGAATCCAGGACAGCTGTTTCTGGTTTCCTAACCATCATCAGCTGGATTCGCCCAGTATCTAATAACTCAGTGATCCCAAGAAACGTATAAAGAAAATATAAGTTAACATAACAACGGCCCTCCATATTAAAAACAACAATATATAAATTAAGAATAAGATACTGGGAGAATCCAACTGATGATGGTTAGGAAACCAGAAACCAGCTGTCTTGGATTCCTGGTATCAAAAACACTAAAAACAGTTCAGTGAATCCTTACTTATGTGCGTGTATGTTTTTTATTGTGATGTCAATAATTTAGATTTTGTTTTTGTTTTTGAAAGACGTTAATGGCTGCTCCGAAAATTGGTTTATTTTGATTCGAAGTGCATTTAGTTCCCATCCACCTACAGTCCATACACTTGTTACGAAAACATCAGAAAATATCTTCTGAAAGTAAACGATGATCATTAGATCAGTGATAATTTTTCCTTGCAGTATTTCCATATGTAAACTGTCATTTTCCTTATTATCAGTCACGTAAGAATCTATTTTTTAGGTTATTTAAGGTGAGACGATGTTGATTTAAATTGAGTTTATTTATTTCGAACCCTATTTTAAGATTCTACAGAGAATTATACAAGCAAAAATATTTGTTATCTTCGTGCTTTAAAAGAAAGCTAAAGACTGCATTAAATATAAATAAATTCACGCTTGTTTCAAAATTTATTGAAAATTGATGCGATGGTTTAACTCTCAATCTGTGTCCTTTTTCTGCGTCTTCGGTTCTTTGGATTGTCTTCCTACCTTAACTTGATTTATAGGAAAAATTTGATTTCTTTGTTAACATCGAAGCTGAACCAAGAAACAGGGCCGGACGAAGATATTTTCATGCCCCGGGCAGAGGGTTTGGGCGGCGTCCTTTAATAAAACAGTACCAGAAAAAAAAGTCTATTTATTCGTTTACTTTATTTCAAATAACAACTTGAAGAAAACAAAATAATAAATAAAACTTTATAGTATTTTAGTCGTATTAATTTTTACATATATCGAATTTGGAGCCCCATTAAGCCTAGCACCACAGACTGCCGCCCTTACAGCCCGCCCATTAATTCGGCGCTGCCAAGAAATAAAATATTAATTATTGAGCGGATGACATATGATTAAAAACCTATTAAAAGTGTTTGCCATTGGAATAACCATTCTCTTGTATACAAGGAATATTTTATATCTGTCGTGGTGGTGTGATTGCGACAAATAAACAGACCAGATAATGTTTTAATACATATCTATTAAAAATAGATTCAAAACTTTGAAAAATTATCAATTAAAAATTAACAAATCTTTTTATTCCACAGATGAAACTCTTACACCTAAGATAAGATGAAGCAAAGTAGGAGATAAAGCAAATCTATCTAAATTTTTTTTTTTAGTCTATCTTTGCTCTCTGCTCAGAAGGAGATCTCTTTTTTAGTTTAAAGTAATATTAATGAGAAATTGTTTTAAAACATCCGGGAAAGAATAAATTAATGCTTTTAGAGATTTTTGGTGAATGTCTACTCAACTTCTAAATACTTTTTTTTATTATTACGAAACTACTTTTTTTTATTTATTATTAAGAGAATTAGAAGATGAAAAATTATGAATATTTTTAATTTTCTTAATAACAGTTAATAATTATTGACGAAAGTGAAAGGCACCTTTAAGAATTAAAAAAAAAATAATACAAATAATAAAAGGAGTAGAGTAAAAAAATAGGATAATAACTGAAATAATTGTTTACATAGTTTCTGGCCTTCTGAAATAAAATTGTAATTAAATAGGCGCATTATTAATAATAAAAAAATATTATTTGAGATTATTGTTAAAGTGTTGAATCTTTTTCTTTATTAACACCCTTATTAATTCATGTGAATTAATTTCTTCTCTCTTATAGTGACTTTGATTTTCTTTTTTATTATGTTTCCTACCGTCATTGAATCGAAAGACTTTCCTTAGTTTCACAATTGTTGGCCTCATCAGATAAACAGTTGAATTAGAAAACTACTTTTAAAAAAAAAAATCTCATAGAAGATCTCATTTATTGACACTTACAAATTACAATCCTACCTACAATTTCAAAATTATATTTGAATGGAATAATTCAAAATAATCATTTCTGTTTTACTTTATTGAATTTATCTTAATCTAAAATAATTGATTTTTAATGTAAAGTTTTATTTTAATTAATAAGTTGCAGATTGTTGATTTTTAAACCACTTTATAAATGGCACACATTATAATTCGCAGCTTATTGAAATGGAATAGGAAAAATGAAAGTAGGTCTTCTCGCGGCTGCGTCGCTCGTTTCTGTTGTTACTGTTAGTTTTCTTAGCATTTAGGTCGTATATCTTTGGGGGTTTTTTTTTTTTTTTTGATCGTGTAAGTCTGATTAATGAATACAGGCATTTCTTTAACTGATGTTCTGGACTTCTCTGTTTTATCTTCGTAGAACGTTGCAGAGAAGCAGTTATAGATGTAGCTCTGAGATTTAATTCATATTACGAAATAAGTTCTACTGAGAATGTCGCAGAATTACAAGTTACAGTTCAGTTCCTTAAATAAAGAAAAATGTCTTCGAAGTTATTTAGAATCGGCAGAGATGTATGAATTATCGTTGTAAAGGGTCTTCACACAATTCTCATGCTCTTCAAATTTTAAAGGAAAAAAAAATATTTATTTACTGAGAACCGTGCTGAATAGTTTCAAAATTTAGTTAAAATTTTAAGAAAGATCTTCCGGTTTTTCAGAAATAAGTTGAGATTCTTTTATTTATTTTTCTTCAGGTTTAGATGCATTTAAAAGAAAAATAATTTATAAAAGTACAGTGAAAAAAAAACAATACTATACTTACAAACAAAAGTTACATTCTTAACAAAGAAAAGGCTTATTTGATTTTTTTTCCACTTTTCCTTGTGTCTAAAATTGGTCAGATACCTTTGTAGGCCACTTTATTTAAGAACATTCTTAATTTAAACTTTTGTGGACACGATAATTCAAGAAATAATGAAGTGAAATTCAAATAGCAGTAGTAGGAGTGTTTAATTGCACTGTTTAGATAAACAATTACCATTTGTGTTAAAACCTCCGGGAGTTTTCGAAAAAAAACTTTTTCGGACAAAATAATTTTTAATAACTCAAACAAAATAAGCTAATTCACTAAATCGATAAGCCAAATTAAAAAAATTAGAATAAAAATGGATTCGGTCTTTTTTGGAATATTCTTTGTTTTTTTTTATAGAAGTTGGTAGTATAGTTTCCACTGCGGAAAAAATTATTAGATTAAGTTTTGTGTTTCTTGCTTTGTTTTGTTTTATTCTCGTGAGTTGGTTAATTGGTTGGGAATATACTGGAAATTTCCTCCCACTCCAAAAAAAGAAAAAAGCACAAAAACCAGTCTTATTCATGTTAGTATATTGCATCTGGAAAGAAGAACGGTGAAGAAAATGTCTTCAGTGAAGCGAGAAGCCATATTTAATCAGCTGCCTCCCATCTATTTTCATTAATATACTTTTTTTTTTCCCCTTTCTTACTAAGACCGATTCAGTTGTGTTGTCCATTTAGTTCCTGAGCTCAGTGAGCGTCACAACCTCTAATCTTGTGTTTACCCGTGGATTGTCCGATTGGAACTTTTGTTTCATACGATGGTTTTTATTACTTCGCTCTGTGTCTCAGGAGAACAACAAATGCGGAAAATTGGTTGTCGGAGTCGATGAGACAACCTGGCCAGCCGGAAGGGCAGCTCCTCCCCCGCAAGAGGCCCCCTCTGCCAGAAATCAAACAGAAATTGGGTTGTTCATTGGAGTGTGGTTCTTTCTCGTACTGTCTCTCTCTTGATCCCTTTTGCACTTTGGCAGGTCAACTCTGAAGCCCGACCTCTGCGCTGAAGACGCAATTCGCCTCTGCTGCTGCCGCCCCCTCACTCTCTCGCTCTCCCTGACTTCTCGTTGTCCAGATGAAAGTTAGAGTTCATCGCAGTATGATACTGTAAAAAATATACCAAGAAAAGATACTTCGAATACTCTAATGAAAATTCAAATGTCTTACTTACAACTTGATTCGAAAGTTCAATTTAAATTTCAATTTAAATTTAAGTTCAAGTTAAAAATTTAAAATTTAAAATAATTTTAAGTTAGAAATTTAAAATAAAGAGAACATCGAGGTAATAACAATTTCAGAAGTTTTTAAAAAAAAATTATGATAAAAAATTTTTATACATAAGATTGGTTACCGTATATGTCCTTTTTTCTTTTTATTTAAATTTAATTTAAGTGAAGTTAACCTAACTTTAAATAAAAAGAAAAAGAGTTAATTTAAATAGTTTAAATTTATCTGTATCTGCTGATGGAAAGCAGGAAGTTCAAATAGTTTTTCATAGGTCTTAAATAAAATATAAGAATTTTTTAATAAACATTAAAATCCATGAGGGCTGCTCATAACATATTAGTAGAGTTCTATAATCCCATTCAGATATCTACAATTGAATATGAAGAATGTTTTCTTTCTACTAGATTATCATAGCAAAGAGTTTAATTTAGTACTCTTCATTGTTGCGGCGGCCTAATAGAAGGAAAGCATACGTCAGTGGTTTTGTTAGCCATCTAACGAAATGTGAAACGAACTGCACTTACGTAATTTTCTTAAAAAAAATATTAGTCGTTAGTAAAATATTAGTCGTTAGTAAAATAAACATGATTTTGAATTAATTTTTTATTAATTATTTTTTATTATTAGTTGCCACGAAAGACAATTTAAGTATTAATAAATAAATCAATTCTGTAATTTATTCTCAAATCTAAAATAATATATTATAAAATGTAATTAATAACTAAATCTTACAAAAAAACAAAACAAAAAACAATTAATGTTATTCTTTTGCATTGATACCTATTAAATTTTATTCTTTTGCATTGATACCTATTAAATTCTATATAGAAATTTTTAATGTTTAAATTTTAACAGATGTAATGCTCTTGGTAATTATGTTGTTGGTTTTTTTTTGTCATGTAAAAATTTTCGTCGAATAGCCTGTTTATATAGATGAAATTCTGAAATAGAATTAGATCTCTTCCAAACTTCAATCCAGTACAGATTGATTCATACAACCAGTGCCAAAGTTTGAGGGGAAAAATCCTATGGAGAAGCAGATTGTGAATCTCGATAGAAGATTGGTTTTATAATATGCGTTTATGAAGTTGACTTACTCACCTCAAGAACAACGATTTCAAGGGAGTAAAGATTGTTGGCCAAGAAACGGTTTTTGCTGATGTTTTATATCAGACAATCTGAAATATCAATTCATTACAGAAGTATTAAAAGCTTTTTAAGGATTATTTGTTTGTCTGCTCTGTTTTTTCTAGAAATGAAGCCAGATGTTTGATCATGTACTTAATTTGTTTATTTATTTTTTTTAAAAAACAAAAATTGGTTAAAATTATTTTTTTTTATATTTTATTTTAAGGAAGAGTATATTTTTGATGGGAAAATACTTAATGATATTTAATATAAATTTTATTGAGATACTAGAAAACGTCATTGTTTATAATTCTTTATGCTGTTTACTTACGGAAAACTATGAAGTTACACCTAATTATGAAATTGAGAATACCCAATTTTCTATTCACGCTTTGAGCTAGCTTCAAGTTAAACCTGAAAGAGCAATTCATCAGCCAGATTTACCCATTGACAATCAATTCGAAGTTAATGATTTACAAATAGTAAATATAACTTCGGCTACTGGAAAAAGATAGTTGCACAAATGCCATTAATGATTTTATTGTTGTCGTATAATTGAAGAATTACTTTAAGAAACTGCTGGGAAAATAATACACAAGTAAAGTACAATATACCGACCCAACAGTATTAACCTGGGGCGCCCACACACATGGGCAAGGGGGGGGGGGGTATATGCCCCGTCCTGGATTTTTAATTGAAATGGAAGTCATAGAATTTTTTTTTTCTCTCTGAGAGAGCACTAAATGATAGAAAACTGGTAAGTTTTATTATAACTAATTACTTGTCTAAAGAAAAAGAAATCAAATAGATAAAAGAATAAATAAATATTCATGCCTTTGAGTTTCTTATTGATTTCCTGCACATTACACAGAATTTATTTATTTTTACATAATTTCACAATGTAAAGTACAATTTTTACAGATTTTTTACACTGGCAATTTATTTTGCCCCTCTGAAAAACATCCTGTGGGCGCTCATGTGTTACTAGCATAACGTATCAAGTCTTGTAAAAATGATGTACAGAGCCCTCAAATACTACTTGATTAACAAGTAAAAGCATGAACAAAAAAAAAATGATATTTTCTTTGCTTTGGAAAAATATATTCGCTCTCTTTTACTCATACTTAGTAAATATACTTATGAAATGAATTGTTTCAATAAACTATGTTATTATCAGTCAAATGTTTTTGAAATGTATGTTGCATAGCATTTTGAAATACGTGGGATTGCAAGTTGTTTAATTGTTTTCCTATTCAGCTAACGTATTCTCGATTGTTCTTCTCATATTAGTGATTCTGTTTAGGAAAAACAATATCATTTGATAACATATTCAATCCTGTCTTCTACCTTCAGTGAAAGTCTGAAGGATTTTCGCCCAAAAAACATAGAATTTTATACTATTCTATAATAGGAAATAGAAATACCATCATTGCACAGAATAATAGCGTAAGATCTCTTTGGTGAAAACTCGGAATAATCCTTTTCAATTCATTCCAATAAATTAATGGTTTGAATTTACGCGGCTGCTTCCAAAAAAAAACAAACAAAAAAAACAAAGCAAAACAAAGAAACCCAAAAAAAACAGTAGGGATCTTAATTACGGATTAAGAACAACCTGCAAACCTTTGGCAAAATTCAACTTTAAAATTAGCATTTCTTTTAAAAACTGATAAAAAATAAAATTCAGCTTTAAAAATAAAGTTAGTCACTGTGAAATTATTCGACTTTAATTAGTGTAGTAATTTGTAATTGTAAACTTATCATTCTGCAATCCAGCATTGAATAATTGTTCCCAAAGAAATATCATCTATTTTTAAATATACAATCACGATATTATTGTAAATTTTTAGAACTTTAATGTTGAAAATTAACATGTGGAAATCAAGGAAAACTTTTATTAAATAAAAACCCAAGGATATAACGAATAGATGTGTATCTTAGATACTATTTGAAAACAGCGCATAATATTATGACGAGTTTCAAAGATTGCATAAGATTTGTAATATGACAACATTATAGAGGGATTGTAACCCTCCAATTGCATCCTAACATCGAAGAAATCCTTTTGGATCCTTTTTTTTATTGGAAACCATCGTTATATTTATAAGCCCTTCGTCAAAATATTTTTTTCGTTTTGTTTTTAGTTGAACTGTGAGGACGATTAAAGCTCTTATCTTTCCTGGCATGTCTCTGGTCAAGGCGATGGCCTTCTTATATGATTCATGTACCTGAATCCAATTGTGACGCTGATCTATTCTATCACTCCTGTATTTATTTTCTTCATTCTTTTTGTTTTCCGACTATCTAGGGCCATTTGCTACTTCTTGCGCTTATACCTTTGCGGCCTCACTTACAAATATAACGAACAAATACAAATGTTTCATGAAAACTTCGGCGAGGAATCTTAAGCCCAATAGCCCTCTTTCTAAAAATGCTGCTGGTTGTTGAAGATAGATGTTAAGTTTTGTCTAGTCTCGTCCTACAAAACTAGATCAATAACATTAGCTAGCCTTTGATTAAAACTTTAAATAAGTCTATAATTAATGTTAAGTTGTTTTTTTTATTATTTTTGTTAAAAAAGTTCACTTTTTTTTTTAATTAACTGAAAAAAATTCCTTTAAGCTTCATTAAATAAAAATCTTATTTAAATAGTTATTTTTAAAATAAATTGTAGGAATTTTATTTGACAAAAACAGTAATCTTCTTTGATATTTATTTATAATTTTTTTATTTTTTTTTATATTAGAAAAAAAGCACCTCTTACTCTGCTTCTCTTTCTTTTATGCTAATCTTGAATCAAAAGTGCTTTGCAATCCCCTCACAATTCCTTCCCTGCAGTTTGGATTCAATACATAAACGTTGCCTTCTTATTTTGATTCTGTCTGTCTGATCAATCGGTAAATTTATTTCAACTGCAAAACAGATTCTCCAAGTATGACTTAGCGAATTCTATTCATTGCCTCTCTTGCTATAGTTTCTCATTTCCAAACAGCACAACTTAGTTTCCACCCCCACCCAAAAAAAAAATAGAAACTGCTGATCCTGGATTACAGCCAACTGAGCTTTAGTTTTTTTTTCTTCTTCTTCTTTTTCTTTGATGAATTTCATCTCTGTTTTTATACATTTCCTGTTTCATTTTGATTAGGTGACCATGAATCTTTTGTCGATCTCATCACGGAATTTATTCAATCTCTCGCCCTAAAATATGCGTTCGTCTTACCATTTTTTTTTTCTTTTTAAAATTAGAAGCATTCTAATTCTCTTCTCTTCTCTATATAGTCATATTTTTTTTTTGAATTTGTAGTTCATTTCTCATTTTTAATACATAAATGCTATAACAATGGCAATTAAAGTTTTAACAAATCTATTTACAAAATTTACTTAATCTTACGGATACTATGATGATAAAATTTGAGAACATATATTAAAAACACTAAGAGGATTTTGTTGTAAACTTCCCTTCGTACTAATTTTCACTACTTGACATTTAATAAATATCTCCTAATATTGGCGTACCGAGGTACGTGGGTTGGCAGGAGTTGTAACCCATCCTATTGCATCTGAAAACTGAAAAAAGATAAGATTTCTGACTTGTTTTTTGGTTGGAAAGCTGCTTTGTTTGTAACCTTCCTCCTCCTCTTTTTTTGGTTGAACGAACATCACAACCCCTCCCTTACAAATCTTGAATACGCGTCTGCCTCCTAACGATAATTCCACTCCCTTTTGCCAAAGGCAGACCTACAAAAATAAAGCATTTTATTTTTGCAAAATATAAATAATAATAATCAATTTCTATTCCACGACAACATTACATTAAGTATTTGTTATTATGAAAGAAGAAACAGATCATTCGAAAATGATGAATGATATAGATATAACAATGAATCAAAAAAAAATGTTTAACAGTGCAATAAATAGTAAGCTAATTTTTAGTGACCCATTTGGGAGCTATTATGATAGCGACCAAAATCGGTGGCTATTGCGTTTGTCCTACCCGTCCGTGTCTGCCCACCCTTAACAACTCCCAAATGGAAGGTCGGATCGACAAACGGATTTCACCATCGTGTTCAGAGGCACAAACACTGTAGGAATGGGGTATTTTCAGGGGTCAACGCCCCTCCCCCCCATGTTCGAGATATTTGGCATTGTTTTCATTCGGTTTCCGGTATTAGCTTAAATATTATAAATGCAACCATCTCATTTCAGTTATCTGTTATAGCTTGCTGGATAAGCTTTCGGACTCATATATTGAAGGTTGTCGGATCAATCTATGCAACTTACTTATTTTTTTTTTTCTCTTAATCTTTTTTTTTCTGAATGTCCGCGTGTTTTTTTTTGTTTTTCTTATTTTCCTAACTTTTTTTTTTCATAATTTTTTTATATTTTTCCTTACGTTATTGTACTTCCTTTTTTTTATAATTATTTTTAAATTTTTTTATTATTATGGGTAGCCTTTAAATTTATGCTTTAGCACAAAATTACATTCACTTATTACTACTGTTAATGTTTTGATTTTGGAATAATTCTCCACCTACCAATCCCATAACTCCCTGACATTTCAAGAAACTCTAAAAGACTTTTGGTATAACTTATCGATGAGTATTTTCATAATTATTTCCCTTCCTAGCGTTTTTATCAGCTTCTAACTTGTTAAAATTATCTGAGTATATTATATTTCGATTTTTCATTACATGTCAGTTGGAAAACTCCTAAAGATATGAATCTTTCCCTGATTTTATCTTTGGTTAATTAACATTTCTTGTAGTTCATATTATTGACAGAATCAATCATTATCAAGACTATTTTTGTAATTTTATTTCAAAATTCGAAAGTATTATTCTGACCCTTAAACTGTTTGAAAACTACTAATATTTGAAACTGAGGAATTCATAATAATTCTCTCATATACTGAATGACATCTTAATGTTGTAATTTCAGAGATTCGTTAATTACTATTGTTATTATTTTAAACTAGCTGTATCCAGCATGCGCTGCAATATCACTCAAAGAAAGAAAGTGTTTGTGTTTTAATTCTGTTTATTGAAGTGCTGTTGGATACACAATATTTTTTGTTTTTCCGTCTGGTGCATACACGAATAAATAGGAAGGTTTTCCGATGCGTGAGCAGGCCACATACAGCAGTTCATGTATTAAGCACGGATTTTCCAAATTTAGTCCACACACTTGTAGCAATTGTCTCTGTGCTTTGTTGATGGCCATTGCAAATGCGAGTCGCACCGGAAACTGCAAAAGTGGAAACCGGAAATACACTCATTTGTTGAAACGCCTCGCGAACCAGATCTTGTAAAATGTTTCTACTAATTCAGTAACCTTCGCGGGCGTGCGCACAACAACTCACCAATGTTTCATCGCAATCTGATAAATGGTATAGGAACGCATATGGGACAAACAACAAAAAAACATTCATTTAAGATAAGAGAATTCAAAATGAATTAATATTCTTTTAGCGATCTGCAATCAAGACACAATAAAATTTTCCTTATAAGAGGAACATCACTGGTACTGATTTTAAATAATTAGAGTTTAAAAGTTCAAGGAATCTTAATGTTAGGTAAGCATAAATTGAAAGACATACAAAAATAAGCTTTTTTTTTTGTCACGACTCTTTCATTTTTTTTTTTTTTCTTATCGTGAGTTTTTCATTGTCATTAGTAACATGAAGGTTTATGCATTATTAAATATATTGGAGTTAATTCAAACACTTCCAATACTTAAAATATTTCGGAAATCGTAAAAAAAAAAAAATATTGCTTACACTCTTTTTAAATTGTATTTCTACTATTTAATTTCATCCTTAATCAAATAATTCTGATATTTTAACTTTAAATTGATTCAAGTTTTTATAGTTTGAATTTATTTCATAAAGTGAGTCCAAGATCTTTACCAAAGAGGAGAAATTGATTAATATTTGCGAACAACTCTGAAAATATTTCGAAATTGATAAAAAAGCACGGAAGATAAAAAAAAAAAAAAAATAAAAAAAAGCATTTGTTTTCATTAAGTGCTTTGTTCATGTTCTTGTCTCCATTTATTTTCCTTGATAATAATGGCTTGATAGCTGTCGAAACTATTGGTTTAACTTTTTTTTTAAATTTATTTTAAACATTTAACACCAAATTTTACTTATTCTTTTATTGTGCAACAATTTTATCAATTTCGAAAATATTCCCGACTTGCATCATTTATTGTAAATCTGAAAAAATAATAGAAAATTTTAATACTTTTGCTGTGTTTTTTCTTCTTCTCATGTTGGAGATCTGAAATTATGCACTTTCCAATGGTATCAGTTTTAGATGTCAGTTATGTCCGAAACATGTTTTGCCAACATCAAAAAATTAGTTCAAAATTTTTACATAAAAATTATGTAACATAGATAATCATCTTTTCATAGATATTGACCGCTTGAATTTCACCCTGAAATGCCAATAAGTATACAAAAATGTAATAATTTAAAATTTTTTACTCAGATCTACTCCTTTTACACCTCAGCAGTTCCATATCTATTTATTGCAATTAGTAACTTTTCATTTGCTTCAATACGAATTAAGCAATATTGCAAGTAAGCATTACTATGAACTACATTTTTTTCAGTAAAACAGTTTATTTAAAATTTAAAAAAAATTAAAGTAAAACAAGAAAAGATAGTCACAGAAAAAAAATACTAAAAATTAAAAAAAAAAACAACAAAGTTTTGAAATAATTTTTTTGAATACATTAATTGCAAACTCATTTCATTTAATGACCAAAAAATCAGAGATACTCAAGTTATCTATCACAGCAACTTTTGCCAATCAAGTATTAGCTAAAGTAACATTAAGATAATAGTAACCATAATAAATACATTAAAGGAATCCATAATATGGATCCAAGGGATCGCGGTCCCAGCATTCAGAGGCTCTGGGATGGTTAATGGAACTGTCGGATAGTTCGCCATAAATGTATACATGAAAAATGTTATACATTAGAAAATAAATAACTAACTATTTAGTTAATCGGAACGCAAAAAGATATAGTACAACGGCCGTTCAATTCCTGCGACGTATAACCGCTCTCGGGAGCGAGTCCCGGGAAAGCAAAACTCCTCGCACCTTCTGAGTCTATCATCGGTGGAGTTTGGCTGGCTGATGAGTCCTAATAAGGACGAAACGGTCCGTCCCAGTCTCTTCCCGGTGACAACTCAGGGTGCGGATTCTTTCTTGTAGCGTTGTGCCTTCGTTTGCTTACTCAATTCTATAAGCAGAGCAGTTGAAGGATATCGTCAAACATTAAGATGAACAAGAAAAATAAAATAACCTTCAGATTTGGCTATTGAAACACCTAACAAGCAAAACATTTTTAGGAATTTTAAATTTACGAAATGATATTTCATTTCAAAATAAACATTTACTGTAAACATCTTCATTACAGTTTTATTGGTAAAAGAAAAAGCAACATTTTATATGCATAGTTAGGACCGAGATTAGTTGAGTATTACTTATCGAAATAAAGTTTCTATCAAAGGAGAATGGGCAGATCTGCCCCACCATTGTGTTGCGATATACACGTAAGGAAAGATCTCCATAAATAGAACATTTTTTATTATTACGACTTGTCTCAATTATTAGTCCTTCGGAGTTATATAATTCTAGATACGACTTATCTAGATGACATCTTACTTCCCGGATGTAGTAATTAATTATCATTTAATAATTATTTTCAGTAACATTAAATATTATTTGCATTTATTACACGTAAATAATTATTATTTACTTGCAATAAAGGATAATATTAATCATTAATTACGTATAATAATTATTAAAAGTTAATTAAATAATAAACTCGAGAATTGCGATGTCAACTAGATAGTCTCATCTAGAATTATATAACTCCGAACGGACTAATAATTAAGGCGAGTCGTAATAATAAAATATGTTCTATTTAAGGAGATCTTTCTATAGGTATATATCTTATCACTATACAGGGGTGGGGTAAGTTCCCATACATTTGTGCCCATTGTCCTTTTAACTTTAAAATAATCCATATTTTTTTATTGATATTGGTTTAAGACCAATAAATAGCTCTTACGCTATTTTTGCAAACATTAAATGTACTACAATTAATTAATCATAAGCAGTAAGGGTATTTTAATATAATTCTTGTAATGAATTCTTGCTTGGAAAAGGTCTAGGTAGCATTGAAAAATGATAAGTTTTATTTAAGTTATTATTTTATGTAATTTTATAGGTTTTTTTTTAATATAAATCGCCCCTACCCCACGTACCTACACTTGCAAATTAATAAATTTCCTTTAGAATAATGTGACAAAATGGTTTCATATAGAATAATTTCATTCGTGTAATAAAAAAATGATATATGACAAAAAATGTTACAGCAGTTTTCCTTCAAATCTCTTCGTTGAAAAAAAAACCCGAAAAGAATTATACATGCTAAAAATTGCCGACAATTTTAATTCATCCTGAACATGTTTTACTCGAAAATTTATCTCCTCCAAGTGCTTTGATAAACCTGATATTCTATTGAAGGCATTATTTTGAAGAACTGACTATTTTCTCGTGTGGAAAGATCTCATTTATTTGTTGTAGAAGATCCTGGAAAAAACATTTTTTGTTCCGCCTCGAAATCGTTTTAAAGCTCTCTTGAAACTCCTGCGATAAATGTTCAAATGAGAAATTGCATTTAAATGGAAAGTGGGAAAAACGCTCCGTCCAGAAATGAAGATGTACCGCAGATGGTTTGTCAGATAACGATATTATTTTCGCTCATCTCCCTTCCTAGATTACAAGTCACTTTGCAGTCACTTGATTTTTAATCTCTGACTTAAAAAAAAAAAAGGATGGAACCAGGGAAAAGGAAAAAAAGAATAGCGATATAAGGGATGAGTTGTGTTGATGTCGTAATAATTGCCACCAAGCGTCTCTACGAGCGTCGTTACTCACGTCGTAGGAGGGAGGGAGAAAAGGGAGGAATTTCTCAGTTGTTTGAGGTAAGCCTAATCACTCGTGCAGTTCACGAGGGAGTGCTGTTTACTTGCGCTCTTAAGTGATACCCTGATCGATTGCGTTAATCATGGACACGTCACGTCACGGTAATTTGCTGGAAATTCAAACCGTTGCTCAGTTCTCCAGAGTAAAGTTTGTACGCGTTTAGACAAAACTGTTTCCTATTGCACTTCGAACCTATTTATTTAATTTATAGAATCATTTAAATGCAGAGTTGGTTCAACGTAACCTCCAGGACAATCGAATGCGAATATTTCGTACGTGTAATACAGGAATTTCAAAAGAACTTGAGACAAGTTTTTGATTAATGTTAAGAGTTGATCTTGCAAAGACAACAGCATGAAGCTTTGAAAGGACGAACCACCAAAATAATTGGTTTTGTTTTGTTTATTTACCTAAGCGAAAGGTAACATATGACGTAACATACGATGCAATTTGAAATATAGTCATGTCCCAGACGTACGGCAGCGGCAGGTTAGATTCCGAAGCATATCTACATTTTATTCACTTATCAACGTACATAATGTACTGTGATGATCATATGCGAAAGTAAATGCATAACTGAGAGTAACACAACGAGATGCTAATGTACGTAACAGCATTTCTACTTTTACCTTAAATTCTATACATTCTTATTAACATAAATACTATTTTAGCTCACAAGAAAACACTTAACATAAAAGTTATAAACACTTTTAATATCAATAAAAATAGAGCTATCCATAAAAGCACATAGATACAATAAACTTCAAAAAAAAAATTCACGACGTTTTAGGACTCCTTTAACGCGTTACTTGAAAACAGGTCTTGGCCTTTTATTAAAATAATTTAATAAAAGGTTTATTATCAATTTAATCACAAAGAAAAACAGTCAAACACATAGAGACACGAAATGAACCGTCCTTGAAATCTGATGAAACAACGTAAGTAGAAGTAATGCGCCGCGCGGGTAACAGCCTATGCAAAATGTACGTAACTCGAAAAGGTACGCAAACATTTAACTTCGGGATATGGTTCCAATAAAAAGTGAGTTCAAGTGCACTTAATTCGACAATACGTAAGTCCCAGATATGATTGAGCATTAATCCAATTTTTCAAAGAGCGTTGAATTAAATGTTTCGACATGGTAATAAAATTAATCTTAAAACTCAACACTTCAGAAAATAATGAAACTATATTTTAAAATAATTTAATTTCTAAGTTTGAAAGAAATTATGAACAAATAAATATTACATATCAGGTCCTGTGGGGTCAATAATAGGGGTCCCATCATCCAACCAGAAAAAAAACACTGTGTTACATAGTCAATCAACTGAAACTGCATTACTAAGATAAAATCGATGAAAGAGTTAAATTCAGAGATGCATCTATCCGGTGTTTATGTGGCCTTGCATAATCTGCCTAACTAACAATAATAAAAAAGTCTTACAGTTAAGTAATACAGAAATTCCAAAATAATTTCAAGTGCAACTGACCTCAATTGAAGTTGACTTAAGTTACAGTCATGTTGTTGTTATTGATTTCATTCAGTTGATAAATGGAATTCCTTGTATGTGAATGAGTACATTTCCTTTCATTATGAGTTTAAAAGAACTTTTGTTCCTAGGATTCACTGATAAGATTTGTAATCATAACTTCCATGATGTTTTAGTAGTAGGAGAAACTTCTTCACCGGGAATATTATTAAACATTGATTTCCACATAATTCTAAAACTGAATCGACATCTTTAGAAGTCTTTACTTCTGCTAACATTTTTGTTTGTTGGTGGATTATTATACTAAATTAACTGTTGCTTTGACCATTAATCCATAACACATTATCAACGCCATTGCTTATTCATACAAAATTATGCTTGTTAGTAATCTTAGAATGCTCCGTTATATTAATGCACATTAATAATTATGCTGCTTTAATGATTTAGATTTGATTGTTTTTGAGATTGTGCAGCTACCCTTTGTATCAAAAATAACAAATTTCATACTTTTTCATCGCAACCTTTTGCATCCTACATTAAAAAAATTAAAACTTTGGCAACCATTTTTAATGACATTTGATGAGAAAGCACGTACATCAAGGCAGTTGTAGCCTAATCCTAAAAAGTTAGAAGAAAAAGAAAGATAATTCTCAGGCTTTTTTTTTTTAATTTTTTAGATTTCAGTCTCTACAAGTTCTTGAACATTCTCCCAAAAGACCATTTCAGATAAATTTTCCATTCAATGAATTTCAGATTTTTCTGCAAAGTACGGACATTTTACAGAAAAGCCAACTATTACACCATCCTCGAATTTGCCTAAGCATGGAATAAACTTTTGACAGACTCACTTCCGGCTTCTTGTTTGTTTTAAAATTTTGTATCATTTAAGAGACCTACAAGGACACAAAGACCTACTACCATAAATAATAGAAGACAGTTCCGTCCTTAACTTTCTCACGTAAAAAGAGGCAGTATTATAAATTGTGAAAGAATATTATATATGATAACAAGCATATATTGTGTTTGTTACTGATGTAATTGCATTTTATTACAATTTCAAGAAACTTTATTGATGGAGATTTTTCTTTATTTACTGTTGAGTAAAGGAAGAGCACTTGTCAGCCGATCAGCGGTCATCAGCGACTAGTTTTTTGAAATTCAGTAAAAGGCATTATCAGTTAAAAAAAAAGTAATCAAAGTAAAATAATAACTAATTATCCTAAATAACTTAAAATATAAGAATAAGCTTTCTAATGTCTCGTCTTCTTTCAATTCATTGTCATATATATTGGTTCATTTGATAGAGAGCGTTAATACATGAAAAACCATTGCACAGAAACCACTGGCTTTGTTTGTACATGAATACAATTGTGCGTCGAAAGTTGATATATTATTTATAGTTTCCTTGTTTTTTTCAATACATAGTCAGATGTTAATATCTTAAGTTAAATTCCCAATTCTTCCCCTCTTATAACGCCTTTTGAGTCTTGCACTGGCTGATTAGCTCTGGCTGATGAGAGCCTAATAAGCTCGAAACAGCCGTCCCAGAACGGCTCGACTCAAAAAGGCATTCTTATTTAAAGTAATTTCTGTTAATAAAAACTAAACTGAGAATCTTAAAAGCTGTTTTAACTTAAAATACTTAATTGAATTAATTGAATATACAATAAAAAATTTAAATAAACCTTACCTTATTTGCTGCCAGAATAAAAATAATTTAGTTTTCTTAATTTTTTTTTACTACAGCGTCCTCTGCAACAGTTGTCAGTTGCGTTAAATTACCAGCAGGAAGTGAAGTGAGGCTATTAAGAGGCTGATTTGGTTGATTGGAAGTCATTAAGACATTCGCAAGTTAAAAACAGTTTCTCAAAACTTCTCTATTTGGGTCTATTAAAAGTCAGGACTAATTGACTAAATTCCAGGTTCACAAGAGCTGAAGATGGAAAAAGATGATCCCATTGGAACGAGGGTTGCCAAGTCAAAGCCATTGCCGTGTGATGTCGGCCTCAGGTTGTTAAGAGCTGAAGTCCCTGGCGACAAGCCATCACCTTCCTAGTGAACCCTTTGAGACCCGTCCTTATGACAGGTACACCGTTGTTGCATTTGTCGCAAACGAGCTGAACCACCTAGAGGACGACCCTAAAACAAAGAGGGAACGAAGGTGAAGCAAAGCAACACAAGGTTGCAGAGAAACAGACCTCGTTAGAATCAACTTGTTCCATTTATTGAAATCCAAGGAAGCTAAATAAAATAGCCGTATTAGAAAATAATAAACAAAAGTAAAAGAAACCAAATGGTTGAAATCGTTTAAACAATACCGGAATAAGATTGATCCTATTCCTTAGTAAAGATGGTTACTAAATTGTTTCATTTAATGATTACAGTATCCTGTATTTTAAATATAACAGCTACAATTCAAACCATTTGCACTGCAAATTAAAATAAAAGGTTAAAAAATTAAAATGAAGCAAATTTAGCATTACAAGAACTTTTTAAAAATTAAAGCCTATTTCCTCTTAATATTATATATTGAAGTTTCTTTTTTGATGTTATTACAACTGAAAACAAAGAAAAGACTAATGTATATTGTTATAGTTACGAATATCTTCCATCCTCGAATTTCGTATTTGATGAAAATATATTTTAAATTCCTAAATGTTTAAGTCGCTTCTATCAAATTAATTTTACTCAAATCAAAACAGCCGCAATTTAAAATTGATTACAAAATTAATTACGACATACTATTAAACTTCAATGGTCGATATTAGCCATTGAAAATTAATTGTTTCGATATTACCTATATTTCATCTTCACTTTTAGATGTTTTGACAATAACATAGGAGTCCATATTTTTTTTTTTTTTTAAGTTTTTCCTAAGTTTGAGCCATTTTAATCATCCGCCGGGGGCAACAAAAAATATCTAGCCATACTAGTGGTTAAAGAAAATATTCCAAGATGTTTTCCTGAGGGAAAAAAAAAATCTAGGATTAAAACATTACAGGATTCTTAATCCATGAATGGGACAAAAAATCTACATAAATTCTTATAAAATTACAGTAGACGACTAGTTAATTTTAATGAAGATGAAACAAAAACATGAAGAAAATATTTTTTACAGGAAACAATTCTGTATTTCATGAAAACAAACTTTCTTTTTCGATGATTAACATGACTTGTTAATAATTAGTTTTAATGAAATAGTTAATATTTTAGTTATTTGTTTACAATCTACATTTTCTTGTTTTTCAAAACAAAATTATGCTTAAACAATTAGCTAAATCTTCATTATTATTACTATTAATAATTACAGAAAGAAATACGTTAAACTGTCGAAAAATGAAAAGAAAATGGAAAGTGTGGAAATGGATACGAAGCACAATTACGAAAATCGGTAAGTGAAAAAATTTCATTTTTATTACAGGTAACCCCCGTTGATTGCGAAGGATATGTTCCAGAGAAGGTCGCAATGAGCGAAATTTCGCAATCAACGGGGGATTTAAAAAAAAATCATTTTAGAGTATAAAAAAAAAAAATCACTTTATTGATAAAATAAACATTATTAATATGAAAATAAAGTTTTATGTAGCGTAAAAGTAATATAACATTGAAAAGAAACTGAAAAAAATATTATTTAATCACGATTTTCCGCGTTGCAAAAAAGAATTTAGTGTTCCTAGCTGAGCCTGTCTACGTTTATTAATTTGTCGATAACTGTCAAATAATCTGTTACAACCACGCTTTGCAGCACTTATTCGCTCGTAATCTTTGTCGTTTTCTTCTAACTCCATGCATTGATTGTGAAGAGATAGGGTCTTTTCGATGATTTTAATCAAAAAATGTATCGCGGATTGAATACGTGCTTATGCATATATTATGGTCTAGATAAGTAGCACGAAAACGGTGTGTAACTTCTGATAATATGATTGGCGTTTTTGTTGCTTTTATCTATTTTTTTTTTAAAAAAGATCGCACTATAACGAATTCACACTCGCCGGGGATTACCTGTATTTATTTTCCTGATGTATTAAGTTGCAATGCCATTAACATATTTGAAAAAAAAAATAAAAAAAAATTGCGTTTTTTTTTTTATTATTTAATTTGAAATGGTAAGAGAAAGAAGGGGAACGAGGCCCACAAAACTTATTATATGATTCTCTTTGTAGTATTGTGCTGAGGAGGAGGGGGGGGGGGGCAGTTGGTCCCCCAACACCGGGGCCCGGCCGGCAAAGGGGTCGGGGCTGAGATCTTGACCGAAAAAAAATTATGAATTAGCTTATCACTTCTAGGCTTTTTAAAATAATGAACATTTTATTTCAACTACTTTTCTGCTTTAACCGTCTGCATAGAGCTATTCTGCATTACAACGTTTGCATAGGGCAAAGTTTTTTCTAAACTTCATTTCTAAAGCTGGAAAAGTAAATGTTGGCATTGTAACGGTTTTATTTTAATTTTTATTTTTCTTACGTGATCAGTTTGCCGCCCTCTTAGTTTTTGCATCCCCTCGTCCCTTGTTTTGTTCTGTAAATACTCTACTTGTTTATTGTAAAGAAATCGTCATTTCTATTCATAAATCCGATTATTTTATATTTTAATTTTCATGTTATCACCCGTTTTCTGAAGTTTCGGTTTTCATCTATTATGTATACTACCCGTGAGAATTTTTTTAATTCTTATTCTTATAAACTAGTGCTATTTCCATGGTGGTCAACATGTTAAATCTTTGTACTACGTCACTAATTAGAATCACACCCCCATATTTAATGATTGCCTATTTTCTTCTAATTTGTATGATGTTATGGCAACTACCCTATGAAATAACAGAGTTCTTCATTACTTAATAATTCTTAAGATAAGAATTAATGTTGTGCGCGGGTCTTGAAAGAATGCAATAAGACGTTTGGCAATACAAGCGGTGACCATAGGGTACTGTGGGACCCAAGCCATTGATAAACAGTGTCGGACATTCCTGATTTCAGCGCAGCATTCGCCGTGTCTATAAGTTAGTCGTGTCATCGCCCGCGGACCTTCCAATATACCCGCCTGTATACGTGGTGGCATGCGTAGACAATGTCAACGGTTGTATGGACCAGTGAAAAATCAAAGAAAAGAATCAGTGCTTTGTTTCGCTAGTCAAGGAGTCATTCCGATTCCAAAGAAACGCGTATGGGGCCCCGAACAGTAATCTTGGTGCACTAAAACATGATAACCTTTCTTACGTTATTTCTTACGTTTATTGTGAGGTTAAGAAAAATGCTACCCGATAAAACTAAGGACCTGAGTTTTGCTATCTCAATCAATCTCAAATGACAAACTTAGCTTAGAAAGTAGCCTACTTAACTACGTCAAATTGATCAAAAAGAAAATGGACTTTTTGTTTGTTTGTTTTAAAAACATTTTCAAATTATATGTATAAGCGTGTACTAGTTTCAATCAGATGAGAAAATCACAACAACTTTCGAGTATTTTTCATATGCCTGAAATTCCTATAATTTATCTCTTAGAATTAGAAAGCTAAAACAATCAATTTAATCCATAATATTTCATAAAAACTGACCAGTAAAATGGAGGTGTGTTCTCGAGTGGAAATCTCCGAAAGGTAATGTAATTTCCTGATAAATTCAAGGTTAGTCCCTCTCCTCTTGTTTGGAAAAAAAGTTTTCAAAACAGCTGTATTTTTTTTCCGTTTTGTCTTAATTCGTTGCTTTTTTTTATTTATTCCGTAGCGATGTTGCATACTATAAACCGACATTTTTTTTTCTTGTCTTGCCAACACAATCCTTGTGATAAGGCTTCCATTGGGGAAACAGGTCCATATATATATTTGTGTATTTTTATAACATAAAGAAAAGATATCAGTGTAAGAAACACTTCGAATATAATATAATATAATATAATATAATATAATATAATATAATATAATATAATATAATATAATATAATATTAAATGACTTCGAATAGTCAACAGTAATATAAAAGTTTGTTTAATTTTGGCTTTGTATGTATTTTTTATTTACTTCGATAGTTAAAGATTTAATTTTACTAGTACCAGTGTACATTTTCTTTGTACTGTATGTTCAGACACTACTGTAATGGGCCCGTGAGAATTTTTTTTAATTCTTATTCTCATAAACTAGTGCTATTTCCCATGGCGCTCAACATTTTAATTCTTTGTCCTACGTCACTAATTAGAATCATACCCCCATATTTAATTCTACTTTTAGGAAAGGCATTAGAAGAAAACATTGAATTTAAGTTTCTGATCTTGTATCACTGCTGTACATTCCTTAACAAAATTGGTAGCGGTTTGTAATTACACTGGCCTGCGAAGATTTTCCGGCAAAAGTAATTGTATGTGATATACGTTACATTTAGTGTCCTTATGTAAAAAAAAATACCAGTTGTTTCGTATCACGTACAGATTTGTCATAAATCCGTCTCATGTGTATGCTAATTGAGCTTCGTTATTATAAATGAGGTTTCGCTTGATTATATGGAATGCAGGTACGGACATGTCTGAGAGAAAATATTGTATTTTGGAGGGAAATAGGTAATCATACAGGATTACCAGAACAAAAATAGAACAGTTGTAGTCCGCGCATGCGCAGTGTTAGACAAGGTAAAAACGCGAAGATCGCGTTCCTCCGTAGTCTGAGAGGAGAGTCTGAGAACATGTGGCATGCCTTTGTCTATATGTTTCAACGTGCACTTGAAGTCGATTGAGTGAATAAGTGAGGTAGTTTGTGTTAAAATGGCAAGTGGCAGAGATGTTGGGAGGCGAAAATGTGTGACCAATCCCAACTCTTTCTGTTATATATATCACCAATATACAAGTAAAGGCCAGAAGCGAAATATAACACCATTTATAAAAAGCCTGTACTTGGGATATTTTAACATGAAGTTAGGTGATCAGGATAAGAATTTCGCACCCCATATTGTGTGTAAAACGTGTGTAGAAAACCTGCGGCAATGGTACAAAGGGTTGTTGCCATCAATGCCATTCGGAATCCCAATGGTTTGGCGGGAACAAACAAATCACTTTGACGACTGTTATTTTTGTGTATGTAAAGTGTCCGGATTCAATATGAAAAACAAAAAGCACATTGTATATCCCTGCCTTCCATCCGCCATAAGCCCCTTACCACATGGACCCGATATTCCTGTCCCAAAACCACCAAAACAGTTACCAGAGAGTGTGTCTTCGCCATCTTCAAGTGCGGAGGATGGTGATGATGATACCTTTCTACCGGATGTTGAGGATAAAACTCCACATCTTTATAATCAGTGTGACAAAATGATTTGGTGCATGACCTAGGCCTCACAAAAGAAAAGAGAGAACTTTTAGGATCAAGATTTAAAGAAAGAAATCTTTTACTTCCTGGGACAAATTCATATTGTTACAGAAATCGGGAGGAAGAATTCCGGCAGTTTTTTGTTCACGAAGACGAACTTGTGTTTTGCTGTGATATCCTGGCTTAATTCGTCGTCTTGGAACTATTTACCAAGCAAAGGACTGGCGTCTATTTATTGGTGCCAGTAAAAGAAGTCTCAAAGGTGTTCTTCTGCACAATGGAAATAAACTTGCTTCAGTGCCAGTCGCCCATTCAACATCTCTTCGTGAAAACTATCACAATTTATCTATGGTGTTGCAGAAACTGAACTACAATGAACACAGATGGTTACTGTGCTGTGATTTAAAAGTGTTCGGTATCATATTGGGGCAGCAAGGAGGATATACAAAGTTCCGTGTTTTCTGTGTGAGTGGGACTCTCGGGACAGGGATCGTCACTGGTTAGTGTCTGAGTTGCCCAAGAGGAAACAGTTCGTGTCTGGAGAAAAAAACATTGTAAATCGTCCATTAATTGATCCTCAAGTGTTATTGCCCCCTTTACATTTTAAATTGGGATTATGAAGCAGTACGTGAAGAGTTTTGATAGAAGTAGTCCCTGCTTTCGGTACCTCTGTCACAAACGCAAATCAACACAGCGTTCATTCACATCAAAGTGCAGCAAACAATAGTGTTCTTGAAGTGAGATTCATACATTCTAGCAATGAACATGTTACTTTTTTGTATATTCGTTGCAATTTGATCATGTCCCATTAAAATTACATACATTCTCTATTATGGTGTTTTCTATCGAAATTACAGCAATGTGTAAAATTTGGATTTCAAATAGCAAAAAAACTGTACGTGATAGGCAAAAACGGTTTACATATTTGAACTCAGCACACCTAAATTAGGGTAAATCAGCTCTTCAACCTTTTGCCGGAGAAATTTTTTTTTTTTCGCAGGCTAGTGTTATCTTTGTCAGAATTCATTTATCCTTTTTTTTTTTTTGATTGTTCATAATTAATTATTTTATTCATGATAGTGTTAAGTTAATTTGCTCTAAAAAATAATGGTAATAACTGTGTCGAACATGTTTATACTGTAGAAGTGTGAAATCGTGTGGCATTTCCGCAGTATTTCTGGCTAAATAAAGCATGTAAAAGCTCAGTAATTTCTGTTATCTCAGGAGATTAAAAGATTTAAGTATGTATATTGTTATTGTATATTGTTCTTTTTTTAGATTATTCGCTTGTCTTCTGTATTCAGTTTCAGATAAAGTAGAACTACCTACAAAGTTTATAAATTGTAAGCAAAAGATTTAATGTAACTTAAATAAATGGAAATTAGTCTTTTTTTTTTTTTCCTTTTTTATAGTCTTATGAAGAAAAGTTTTCATGATTTTTTACTAGATTTGGAATTTTTAATTTATCTTATTTTTTTTTTAATTTAAAGAAAAACCAATTCATGCCAAGAGCTTTGTCAACAAAGTGGAGTATAGGACGGCCATACTTTTTGTTTTTGTTTTCATTACGTGATTGATGGGTAATTCCCTATTTCTTTAACATCTTCATCTGCACATTAAGCTTTTATTTCTTTTTTTCCAATGTTGTTTTTGGTCTAATTTCCTAGGAAAGCGAGGCTTATCAGATCACTCAGTCACTGTGTGTGTGTTTCTCTAGTCACTTTTGAATCACTGGATGCATCTTTTTGAAAACTTAATACTCGTATTTAAAGACTAGAATGATTTAACTG
Source organism: Thereuonema tuberculata (assembly GCA_023159025.1). Lineage (NCBI taxonomy): Eukaryota > Metazoa > Arthropoda > Chilopoda > Scutigeromorpha > Scutigeridae > Thereuonema > Thereuonema tuberculata. Next base: position 362,869,230 of record JAFIDM010009631.1, read on the forward strand.
TAAAGATGATTTCAAACATATCTTTTCCCTGTTGAGAAATTAGTAATTCTCATAGAAAAATCTTTGGAATTTAAACAAAAGGTTTTTTTATCTTATTTCTATTCATTTACTGTCTATTGTTATCCTTCTAAATCCTACTTTTTTACTTCTTTCTTTTAATTAAATCACCAGTCTTCGTTTGACTACATATTTTTTTTTCCGTTTCTGAAGATAATCCTCATTTAATTGTTTCTATTACAGTTTACATTTTCTTATTGTTTTTTTTTTTCATTGATCAAGAAATAGTCTTAATTGTTTTTATTAATAATATAGTCACCAAACCAAAACCTGTAAAAAACTTTATCTATAAAGAAAAAGAGAAAAAGAAAAAGTAAGACCTCACTACGCTCATTTTGTAGAAGAGAGAGGTTTCATTTCTTAATTACTTGTAGAACATACTAGCAGACGTGCCAAGTAAAATTTTTAGTGATCACGTGACCTTGGATTCTGATGTCATTTTCTCAGTCATGTGACCTTTGATCGCGACCGGACTACATGTAAAAAGTTCATCTCGATGAGAAGAACAACTTGTCTTTCATTTTGGTCATCTAAAATGAACAGTTTAACCTTTGACCTTACGTCACGTGACTTCCGGTTGACCTACGTGATGAAAAATAAAATGTAGTCATCCTCAACATTACACCTAACATTTGACACCTTATTTGTATTTCTGTGTCTTATGGTTTCGAAAAAGAAGTGGGCAGGAAAAAAAAACAATTTTCTTTTATATATATTACATATATAGATACGTTCTTTGTGTAAGTAACAACGCTACAAATTTAATTTCATACCAAATAAAGCTGAAGATTTATAACAAATGACATAGTTTATATTTCTTTAGATAAAGCGAAATGGAGGGTAAAGTTTTGAGCTACGATTTTTTTTTTAAGATATTCTAACGTTTTTTAACATTTTGAATACAAAGCAACACAAATATTAGAATCGCAATTGATCTTCTTTTATTTAAAGTTTTCCATTGTTGACTTAGTTTACCTCAAATGGAGACTTAATATTGAATATTAGGTGGAGTATTGACTTAGGAATTAATTCTGCTTATTCAATATAAAGGCTGATACGGAGATAAGAGATTTGTTCTGTTAGTAGAGGATTAAATTAATAGTAATCCTTTTAAGTCGAAAATTAAGTAGGAGGTGGTCGGAGATTCTATTTAAATAATATTGCATTCGCATACCTCGCTTGAAAATTAGAAGCGCGCGCATATTACACAGCCATTCATCTTGTGGCTCATTGCCACGGGAAAGTTCGGCTTCCAGTCATTAGTGGAATCTTCGTAACGACAGAGGAGCAATCTATAAAAATGGATCGCATAATTCGGCTCTTAGCAAACGCATATTCTGCCATTGGCAGCCATTAGACCAGGGAACAGCGATTGGTCGCCCAAGAAACATTCCATTCGCCGGAGAATGCATTCGTAGCGGCGGCAGCTTGTCTGTTTCACTTTGCCTGGGCTTTTTAATTACTGCCGAGTCCTTATTCTGAATGTACAAGAACATTAGCATATTCAAATCGGCAGCTGAGTTACGGCGTCATTTTCTCGAGTCTAATTGGCGATCGAACCATTGACTTCATTCAATTAGATAAAGCAGCTGGTCAGGTCAAAAGGTCATGAGAATGGTATGAAATCCTTTCCCCTCTCATCCAAGTCCAACTTGGCATAATTACATTTCATCAAGAAGTCGTCATGGATTAGACTATATTTTATTGGCCTTGTCAAAGGTCGCCCGCGCCACTACAGAGGTAACCGAATTCAATTAATGAATTTAGGTGATGAAGTCTTGTGTAGGTTAACATGAGAATGTTTAAAATGTCATGAAACACATAGGCTAAAATTCCAAAACACCGTACATGATAAAAGAATAGGGAACATATAAGAAATTCCATTTAAGAAATCTACTTGTATCTTTAAAACATTTCCTTAAAGAAAATTTGCCAGCCACAAACCTTCCTTTTTAAGACAAATTATGTTGCCTTATGTATTCACATTTATTGTATTCATATAGACATGTATGTTACCAAAATATCGAAAATTTTAATTTGTAAGTTTGAATTATATAAAGTCTTTATAATTAGTCTATATAAAGATAAAAGAATCGTTTTGATTTAAATCTAAATGACAATTCGATAATTAAAAATAAACTGGATAAAATTAATAATGTTAGTAATAAAAAGATTTAACGTGTAAGTTAGGAATATTATAAAATTGATAAAATAAAATTGCTTAGTAACAGATAAAAGATTTAAAATTTAAAAACTTAAAGGAAAATAGGTTAAAACTAATAGATTCCATGGCTACCAAGGCAAACAATGTTCCCAGGAACAAAGTCTGAAGTAATTGTTTTGTCCTTGTTCCTGTGCACGTTGTTTGCCTTGAAAATGGTAGTTTGGTAGCCTTCGAAACTGTTGGTTTAAATCTTTTTTTAAATTTTTAAGTCTTTTATTCAATTATTGTGCAGTTTTCTTTTATCATTTTTTTATAATACTGCAATTGTTGTCAATTTGATATTTAACAGATTTTATTAAATGTGAGTTTAATGTTTGAGTTATGAGGGAAAGAAGCGCAGCATTTCAAAAAGCTTTGTTTAGAGACAATCAATGTTTGTCGAAGGAAAGATCAGTAACAACGTTGAAGACCTTTGAGAAAGAGGGCAAAAATAAAAAGAAACACTGGCCACTCATGCATCCATTCTCATATCGCCAGATGTCCCATACAATACAAAAATGAAAGTCATGATGCAACAACATTAAAACACAAAGTAAAGTGACATAATATGATAAGTATTAAACTATAATTTCATTGAAATATATTATTATTTTATTATTAAATCTTCTAAAAATCATTCTGAAAACGTATCCTTTACTATGTTTTTTGACTTATGTTGTTCACATTAATACAAGTCTACATCTTTAAAATTTGGTTCCATTTTCAAAGTAATATATATAAAATTTTCAAGAAAATAACAATCATTTGCTATATTTAACGAAATTACTTTCGTTTTTGGAAAAAAAATAATACCATATACTGAAATGAAAATGAACACTTTCATAAATGAATGAATGCAAGTTTGAAATTACCGTTTCACAGAATCACAATTAACACAGGGATTTCAATAGTTTAGAAAATTGTATTCCACTTTTTTAAAAGAGTTTTAATTTTTCATATAATTTATTTATATTGAATAAGCTAGAGTAAAATGCACTGAAACTTCAAGGTTGAAAGTAAAAAGAAAAAAAAACAAATCTACGTTTAAGGGAATAATAAATTTTAAAAATTATTTATTGTTATAGAGAATAATTATTTATTAATTACGTTAACTGATCAGTCCTGTTGATAATATTAAAAAAGCATTCTTCTAACATTAAGAATCTTTAAAATGTAATTTCACTGTTTTCCAAAGGTTTTTTTTTTTTTTCATTTATTATAATAAATTTCATTTATTCAGAAAAAGTTATTATGAAATTCCAAAACAGATAGAATTTAAACTCGATTTAGTAATTAGAAAACTTTCTAAAGTTCTTACCATAATTCACAAATGTAATAAAAACTAATTTTTCTATGTATAATATTTTTATTGTAAATAATAAAATAATAATAAATATAGGGCAAAAACTTTTTCAAGGTTATTTATTCGTATTTAAATATCAATTAAAACTTGATTTATGAAATTCTTTGTGATTTCTTAAAGAATTTAATAAATGTAGTATGTTCATAACAATTTCATAATAAAAATCATAAACTGCAACTTTTTAAGAGTTCTTAGCTTAACAATTTAAAAGAAATATTTTTTGGGAAATATATATGAATGTCGATAACTACTAATTTCAGAAACACACGTACACACACAAAATCTAACTAATACAGTCGGACCTCTACTTAACGAAGTCGCTAAATCCCGAAAAAAAGTTCATTATATGGAAAATTCGTTAAATAGAGATTCACCTTTTAAAATTACTTTAAACTACATAAAAACAGATTTAAAATACATAACAATAAATATTATTAAAAAAAGTAATAATTTTAATGACATAAAGCTTACATTACCACATGCGTACTTAAATTTTACTAATAAAATCTGTTAATTTTGTCTGAGTTTTTTTTTTTTTTTTTTTTTTGAAAAAGTATTTTTGCTCATAGTATGTCTTGCAGCTTTGTAATGCACCAAAAATCCCTTCAGTATTTTCTTTAAATTGTAATCCGCGTCGGATTGTTTCAAATGATTTTAGCATTTCATTATACGAAGGTTTTTTTGATTCCTGCATCATGATCATTTCCATTATCATCATATTCATCTTCATCGCAATTCAAAGCTGTTTTGTTTTTATTTTTCACACTGTCCAAAATATCCGATTCAGTTGGTGTTTCCGAGGTCTCAACTTCAAAATCAAGTGAAAGGTAATCATCAATCAGCACATTATCAACAATTTCTTCTTTTTCCCTAAGCTGTACCATATTTCTTTCATTTCGTCTAAGGGAATATTAATAATAAAAATATTTCAAGGAAGAAAAAAAAATAGATACCACGAAAAAGTTCGTTAAAAAGAAAATGCACTTCGCTATTTGGAGGTTATTTTACGAAGAAATTAGCAAAATGTTCTTAGTTCCAAAGAAAAGTTCGCAAAATAGAGAAATTCGCAAAATAGGGGTTCGTTAAATAGAGGTCCGACTGTACTTCCTTTGTGTTTTACATAGTTACAGAACTGGTGAAATGGCAATACAAGAGATCTACTGTAAAAACATCCTGAATTTCCTGTAGAATTGGAGTTCCAGCATGTGAAAGAAAGACTCAAACTTTGAGTTTCAGTATTAATGGAAGTCTCATTATTAAAATGATAGCTTAGTTGTGTAATAATTTAAACTATAGCCTTTATGTACATTCTAAATTTTCTCTTGTCGTGGACTTGTAATCTTCTTAATTTAAAAGAACGATATTTTTAGTGTAAGGCAAAATTTTTCGGTGAACTGTACTCCGTTTACAATATTGCTATTGAATGTGAAAGAAATTGAAAAGAAATGTCATAGATTTTCGTTAATTGTTTATTGTTTCAAAGAAACACATTACAAAAAAAGTATTGTTATCAACAGTTTTGATTTTGGATCAAAGTTCGAAAATAAAATTGAAAAAAACAAAACAAAGAAACAGTACTTTGTCTTCTTTGTTTATTTATATCAACTTTCAAACGATGCCGTTTTGGGAGAATAGAGATATTATGTTCAGACTTCTTCTGACGTTTCCGGTGTAAATGTTGATTGTTCTGTGATGTACATTTCCTTTCTTTGAAAGATCCGAGACGACAGTTTCGCATCAGCTGTTCCTCGAATTCAAATAAAAATAAATATCGACTTAATTGAAACTTTGTTAAAATTAGCAACATCTTATTTAGCATTTTTTTGTTTCCTTTCTTTCTGAGATCCAAAGTCTGTTATACACTGGATATTTTTTCATTAAGTCCGAATTTAAGTTTCTGTGATATGGTTCAATGATGTTTCAGTCTTCTTAAAAGAGATTTAAGATTTTTGTCTCAAAAAATATCTATGCATAGGGTTTGAATGAAACCATCCGTATCTTAACTAAGGATTCCACTATCAGTAATAAATTTTATTCAAGATGTAAAACGTTTTCCACTGCGCAGGATTGATCCATTCAGGGAAATTAAGAACATAGACGAAATGTTATTTGCAAAATGTTGATTAAAAAATGGCAGAAACTAGTGAAATGTTGCATCTGTGGATTTTGCTGAACGTTGTTCAAACCGCCTTAATCCAATTATCAGTTTTCGACTTCTAAAACATCCAATGTGTCATCAGCAGTCGAATTTTACTTTTCAAGATTCTTAAACGAAACAAAACAAAACTGTTGTTGTTGAATCGGCCATTGTTCATCAAGGCTTAGGGGTTGAGGAGATCAAAGGAAGATTCATCTGCAAATAATCTAAATCTCATCTACATAGGATGGTAAGTTTAATAGTTTAAAACCCGAAGAATATATTTAATAGTGACTTTGAAAAGCAATTGAATTACCTTATTTCTTAAATTGCTATCATAAGGTGCTTTATGTAACAAATTAATAAATGGATTTTTTTTATATACGGATAAAATACTTTTTTTCGTTGAAAATACTGAAGTTGAAGATCAACTAAAGTAATGAAGCAGAATAAGTGTTCACCAAAAGTTTTTGACTCTTTTCGATTTAATTTTTTTGTCGCGAACCTCCCATATTCCATATCTAAACAAAGAAGGCCCTTTTTAACTTATAACATTTTTACTCATGAATCAACACATGGAAAACCGGTATAATCATACGAATTAGTAAAACAAACTAAAATTCCAATTCGATTTCCAATTCTTTTCAAGAAAGACCTAACTTTTGTTTTAAGGAAGACCTTCTTGCTGCAGCATGATTACGGTGTCCTTACGTACGCTTTGCATTGGAGCTGTACCAGGTGCTTGCATACGTTGCCGCCGACGTAGCGCATTGCTACTACTTCCGTACGTTTCATCAGGTTTTTTTTTTTGGTTTTTTTTTTTTTAAAGTAGGTTCGCTTTGCATCTCTTTGTGTTTGACTGTTTCTCTTTGTGATTAAATTGATATTAAAGTGCTTATAACTTTTATATTAGTATTTCCTTGTAATTAAATTAGAAAATACTGTAGTAATGTAGTTCATAGGATTTACGGTCAAAATCATAAGGCTGTTACGTATATTGGTATCTTATTCTATGATAATGCAGTTACGTACGCACACGACGCGTCGCGACGGTACATTGATAGGTAAATATAATACTCTGATTCAACTATTTTTGATTTACGGACACGTTCCATAACCTAAACTGCCTTAAGTTCTGTATGACTGTAATAGCAATAAGACTACGACCTTTTTCTTGCAGAAATTTAAAGATTTTAAGTATTATTATTAGTCATATCAAATAAGTGAGATTAGTGAAATTAGTCGGATATCCATCGTTCCTCCATTTAATTTCAGTTTCTTAAAAATACTCTGATCCGATAGCTGCTAATTTTTTTTTCCATTTTTAAAATATTCACAGGAAACATACGAATATATTGTACTGAACTTTTCCCAAGCAGATTATTGTAACAAAAGCATCCATTTTCTAGACACTCCGCAGGCAATATGCTATTCACTACCTATTACTATGTTTATATCTTCTGTTATTTCAAGCCGCTAGTATCAGGTGAAACAATAACTTCACGAGCTTCTTTTCACAAGAAGTACTTATTAGCGAAGAGGAGTGCGAGAGGAGGGGATATTAGCTCTAAGCTTATCTATTAGAATATCTTTACATATTCCTTTGTTTAGCCATTAATCACTGAATTGCTATTCTGGTCAATCTCCATGTCTTCACTTTCTGTATGGAAGAATTGGTACCTGCAATGGTTAAATACTTTCTTTTCAAGCATAATGACATTGTTTCTTCCGAAACAGCAGTATTTGCCACAAAAACACCTCCATGCGAGATTGATGCTATGGCTACTTCCATAATAACGCTTCCATTCTTACTAATTTGTCTAAATTAGAAATGGGATAGTACAGGGTGGGCAAAATAAAACTGACCCGGAAAAAAACTTGAAGTAAACCAAAACAATTGAAGTACCGTAATTGTTGTGCTGGGCAGTTCTCCTGTTCATTAACAAGGGTCAATTCTATTGTCGATCTTTGAAATATATCTGTAAATTTATTTTCCGGGCCAGTTTTATTCTGCTCACCCTATATATAATTGGAGGAAATCAGGAGCTATATTTCTCTAACATAGCTACTGTTTTTCTCCAATTCTATTTTGTACTTAATGATTTTTTTTATGTGAAAGAATTACTCAATATTATTTTGATAAATATTACTGATGAGTTTTGTAACATTGTTGCGATTCTCCTGCAAATTGGAAAGAGATTGTACATTTTTTTAAAAAATGAATTCAGAACCCATATTTCTATTTCCATTGAATTATCATAGAGGCTCAATCCATGATAAGATCATCATCAGTGATCATTTTGTGACTAATTTTGTTTTAAGATGTAATATCAAAAGCCTATGCTATTTTCAAAAATATAAATTAATTTCATTTATTAATATATTGTTAAAATATAAGGAAATAGATATAGTTTCCAGTATATATTGACTACATTAATTATAAATAATACATACCTAAATTTAAATTTAACTTTAATTAAGAGTTACTGATGACTTTGACCTATGTAATAAAATACCTAAAATAATTTGACCTTTATATTATAATGAAAGACCCATATTATATAAATACAAAAAATAGTATAAAATATGTAATTTGCATACTTCTTCTTTCAAGCAAAAAAAAAATAAACTGAAGAAGCTTCCTCCCGTAAGAGATTCTAGAAATACCAAACAATTGTTTTTGACATGAAAAAACAATCAGTCTATTTTATTGTGTGTGTTAATCATTAGTAATATCTCAACAACTCCTGCACATTACTTAATAATACTTATTTTTAATTAATGAAAACCACTTCAAAATAGTTTAATAATTTTGGAATAAGAAAATTGATATCCTGAATGGTGTTTTGTGTTGCAGTCGCTTTAATTAGAAATTGGTGAAGTATTTATAAATTACTTAATAACTTAGTCAGCTGGGCAGAAATAGGGATTCAGTTAATTTCCGATTTAAGACCCACGTTTCTATTTTTAATATCTTGTGGAGGTCCAGTTTAAGCTTCTTAGCAGTAACTATACTAATTTCGATATTAAGACGCATAAGCAAAGGTTTTTTTTCTGATTGTAATTTTGATATTTCGTTTTCACGGTAATTTCTGATCCAGGATCCCCATGGTCGAACCGGTACCATATCTGTCATGAGATTCACCAATGCTAGATTAAATAATAGACACTTCACACAGAATCGGATTATGTGACAGGCCCTACTGTATCAGCTTTGCTGACGGCCCAAGTAGAAGGTTATATCATGGGATCCAAGTAGACAGTTATAGGCCACAATCAGTTTAGATAACAAGTCCTTCTAGGGAATCATAATGGAGATAATCATACTCGCAGGTCCTAGTGTTTATTTTTGACATAAGGATGAATAACCAATGCTTATGTGATTACAATAAACTGATTTAGTTAATAAAGACAATATTTCTGTAGCAATAAGAATTTTTCATCGCATCATCCTTTTGAAATTGCAAGCAAATCATATATATAACCTACTTTCCTTAAAATGTTATTTCTTTTTAATTTCTTAAACTTACTTTTAAAATTTGTAAAGTTCCTTTTCTCTCTCTCTCTTTCTTTTAATGGTGAAAACGACAAAAACGTTAAGCTTACATTTCTTTTCCATTTACAATATCTATTGAACATAAACAGTGAAAATTTTCCATTTTCTGAAGAAAAAAAAATAAATCTGCAATATTTACTTGATTTGTGTTACTCAGATTAACTTCGGATCAAAATAGATTAACTGAGATTTAATTTAGCTGTTTAAGACGATGAGATATTAAAAAAAATAGGATAGAAATCCATTGTTTAGATTCCAATGCATGTTTATGGGGATTTTTGTGAGGACTAGTCCTCCAATACGTTTACCAAGTTTTAAGGAGATCTATTCAGCAGTTCAAAAGTTATTACTGACAAACAGATCCACACACACGCACAGATGTCTCAGATGAGCCTGACTTCCTATTAGAAAAAAGGCTAAGAAAATCGGACTACTATAGACATCAATACTTCAAAGCAGTTAGCTTTAAAACATTTTTTTACGGAGATGTGCTTATACTTCTCGAGTTATGTCTCCAGTGTCTTTGATATTTATGTCCTTTTATATTCATTAATAAAACAATATCATATCAAAAATTACAGATTTTGGGAGAACTATTGTTTCGTAGATTTAACCTATCTTAAAAATCAAAGAAGATTCTACCTCCTTTATACTTTTCGGGAACCAAAATCTTCAACAAAAAAACCTGTAAACGTTAGCCCATTGCATCTGATAAATAATAAAAACAAACCAACCACGAATTTTAAGATATGGATCTCAATAACATTTACAGAAATTATTTATTTGGGAAAGAAACTAAATCACACTTTCTTCCTGAAAGTTGTTATAATTCTAATTACAAAACTATATAATATGTTAGAATGAAATAAGACCAATAAATGTCTACTTGTTTGAAACAAATGTGCTTTGTAGGGCTATCAATCAAAGTTACGACAAATATGAATTTTCATTATTTCACTTCTGATTTCCGCTAAAATTCGAAGAACCTGTCTATTTATTTGCTCGTTTACCAATGAATGAAAAAAAGATGGACGCATTTATTGGATTTATTATTAATTGTTACGAAGATGAGAACATTAATGCGATAAAAGATTGCAGAAGACGCAGTACATTAAAAAGAAATCGATTTGAAGAGTGCATTAGAGTGCTTTGCCATCGCTTCACTGACTCAGTAAATATATCCCTTCTCATCAGGAACGACGTACCCTTTATGGTAGCCATTGGAGTTCATCTAATGCTTGTACTACCATTAAACTACCAATAGGGAAATTATTCTTTTCTATTGGTAAGTCTAGATACTAATGCAAACTCAGTATTTTTCCTTTGTATCAGATAAAAAAAAAATCGAAAGCTCTAATATTAAACCCTGTTCTGCTAGCTTTCTGAAAAACTTTTAAAAATCTTTTCTTTTCAACATTTTTAAGTTAAAGAAAAATTTACTTAAAAAAGGATCTAAAAATATAAATGAATAAAACATTAAATAAATTTAATATTCAAAGAGAATAGTAAATGCTGGAAAACATTTTAGTGAAGCTCTTTACTTATTCTACTACTTCTGATGGCTTTTAAGATAGAGTTGTGTTTAGCACTGGCAGAAAGCAGCACAACGATCAAAGGAAACGTTAAAGTAAATTAAACAAGGAAGGTATGTTAATAGTTCTTTTTTATTTTTAAGGACTACAGGGAAGAAGCAAAGGTAATCCATCAGTTGCTGTGAATTCAAACAAATCCAGTAACAATAAATGAAACAGAATCAAATAAGTGAAGCAAAGGTATCAAACACAGCTCAGAATCTCATGGAATAATCCTTCGTAAGCCTCGAAGAAAAAAAGCGATCTTAAAAGTTGGATGAGTTGTTGTGCAATGATAAAGAATTGTTCGGTATTTATTGACATGCTCGAGTCATCATTCCTTAATGTTATTAGATCAAACATACATCAACACATATCATCTCCTTAAACATTAAAACATGATTCATCGCAGTCCCGAATCCCCCAGGGATGGACTCTTTGACTGATGTCTTTGCATTGTGTGGTCTTTTGTATTCTATATTTATGATTAAGCTTCACTAAAGGTTTTTAATTCATTAATATTTAGGAATTACTAAATTTAAACGTAATTAAAATTCCTCTCCTTGCAGAGCTTATAGTAAAGATTAGTCAGAAGTGTATTTTTTTAAAAAGATAATCTCTTAACAAATAAAGAATAATAAAATACCTAAGCCAATGCTTATTTCGCAGTGAATAATAACAATAATAGTTGAAGCTATTACCTTTTTGAAAGAAACTATTTTTATAGATTTGGGTTGTTTTTGTTTTTGTTTTTTTGTAATAACTTTTAGTTTTGTTTGTTTGTCATGTTTTAATAATTAACACGATTCTTATCTAGTTTCTTTTTATCTATACCAGTTTATTCTGAAGTTACTAGACAGCTACTACTTAAAATTGTTTTAGGGTTATCTTTTAAAGCGATTACAGAGTCGGGCATATATTCTTATTTCGACTTAACGATTTCGTTAAATTAAAAAATAGTTTAAAACTTTTATTTACCTACTTAGGCTTTCCCTAACTATGTTTTTACCTTGGTGTAATAAAATTGCTGTAGATTTGTTTAGAATTTCTGAGTATAATATTGCAAACGATACTAAATATTTATAAAAATATAAAAATAAATACAATGGTTAATGAAACATCATTACAAATTTTACTTAATGGTTAAAAGTGCTTTAATGTATTTAAATTACGGGATTGTTAAGCAGATCCGCATTTTATCAAATATCGAAAATATTGCAACTGACAAAAAATTATGAAACATTTTGCGCAAGTGAAATTAACATGGAAAAATTGTGTCTAATTGTTATATAACTTCAGTGATAAAAATCCATTGCAAAATCTAGTGCTGTTAACTGATAAGAAGTTTTTTTTTAATAAATTCCTTTAAGCATTTGCTTTACTGCTTTACTTGCTTAAGTAAAATTACAGAAATCTGTAAATAACTGATTAATGTATATTTATATCGGATATTGGAAGAGTCTATTTGTTTCATTGAAATAACTGCAAACAAAGTCTATAATCAGAGGCAAAGGGATTCGGAAGTTCGAAGAAAAAAAAGAACTCATTCTCAGTTTCTTAAACAATTAAATTAGTATAAAAGTAATGAAAGTGTTTTTGTTTTTTGTTTTTTTTATTTTTTTCATTTTCATTTCATATTAATAAAACAAGCAGAAATAGTATTGGAGTTTCTCATTCGTGATAATAATAATCCTTATAATTATTTCTCAAAGGTGTTTCTGTGTCGGAACATCATAACTTCCTTAATATTTCATCAAACTCAATGATTGCGACATCATTTTGAAGATTTCGATCTCCGCTAATGACGAAAAATAAACAAATTGTTTAAAATTAATGTTGTCGTTTAAAAACTTTATTTTAAAAACCTTTTTATAAAAATGTAGACACGCTTTAACAGAAGCGACTTGATCTTTCGAAAGTGAAACAGCATTTCAAATAATTCTAATGCGTCGCAGACTTCAAATCTACCCTTTTTTTGAATAAAAATGCACTTTAAAACGATATTTCATAGTTTATTTAATAAGAACAGATAAAAAAACAAACAAAGATGTATAGTTTAATAAAAATAAACTATTTATTACAATAAAAAAACATAAAAATTTGTCAACTTCTCATCTATTATTTTCCAAAAGTTTTTTTTTTATTATTTCCCTTAATACTTTTATCATATTTAATAGACATCATTTTGAAGATTAAATAAATTGTTTCAAATTAATGTTTTCCTTAAAAAACTTTATTTTAAAAATCTATATATATATAAAAATGAATGTATCTTTCTTTCTTTCTTTCTTTCTTTGTTTCTTTATCCTTTATACACTCCTAGGCCCTTTGACCTATCTGGATCAAATTTTGCAGAATTACTCTTTAGGACACTGCGGAAAAGATAGGCTACCTTAGAACCCGGACCCATCCCCCAAAAGGGGTTGAAAAGGGGTAAAAGCCCTGAAAAACCCAATATCCACCTGGTGGTGAAAATAAGAACTACACAAATATTTTGTAAAGTGAAAAATTCGCTCTCCTATGGGGGGCAGGGACACCACACTTGGGTGGGAGGAAGCCAACACAAAGGCTGAAGTGTCCCACCCCGATCGACACCGGGACCTTATATTTAGGGCCCCTTCTCGGGCCCCCAAGTCAATTACAAATAAGGAAAAATTCGCTCTCCTATGGGGGGCAGGGACACCCCACTTGGTTGGGGGGATGGCGACACATGGGCCTAAGTGTCCCACCCCCGATCGACACCGGGACCTTATATTTAGGGCCCCTTCTCGGGCCCCCCCAAGTCAATATCAAAAAAGGGAAAAATTCGCTCTCCTATTTGGGGCAGGGACACCACACTTGGGTGGGAGGAAGCCAACACAAAGGCTGAAGTGTCCCATCCCCGACCGATACCGGGACCTTATATTTAGGGCCCCTTCTCGGGCCTCCCAAGTCAATTGCAAATAAGGAAAAATTCGCTTTCCTATGGGAGGCAGGGACACCACATTTGGGTGGGGGGATGCGACACAAGGGCCTAAGTGTCCCACCCCCGATCGACATCGGGACCTTATATTTAGGGCCCTTTCTCGCCCCCCCCAAGTCAATTGCAAAAAGGGAAAACTTCACTATCCTATGGGGACAGGGACACCACACTTGGGTGGGGATGGCAACACAAGGGCCTAAGTGTCCCCCCCCCCGATCGACACTGGGACCTTATATTTACGGCCCCTTCTCACGAGCCCTTTCTTTCTTTGAGTGGCATTGCAACGCATGCCGGGTACAGCTAGTCTTTTTATAAAAATCAAGAAGGCGCCAAATATTCAGAATTTGTTCATTTATGTATTTGCACATTACCTTTCAAGATCAAGATACCATGCGAATTATTCGCACGGGTCAACCTTTTTATAAAAATGGAGAAGACGCCATCTATTGACAATGTGTTTAACTAACATGCATGACATTTGTTGGATTTGTTTATTATTTTTCAAAGTTGGTTTTTTTGTTGCGAATTATTCGCACGGGTCAACTAGTACATATTGTTATTACATATTATTGCTTGTTTATTAATGATTCCATTGTTTTTTTATTGTAATGCTTCACAAATACTTTCGAATCCAAGAAATTGAGCTGAAGCAAAGTGAAGTAAATATTTAAAATTGATCGCTTCAACCTTCATTGCATTTAGAATAAATAAACAAGTCCATAAAAATCTTTCAAATACCATTGTTCTTTTTTTAAGCCTTTTGAAATTACATAATACAAATTTAACAATAGTTATCATCGAGGTTTAGACATTCTCTCGTGGGCTATCAAATATTTACATTATTGTGTAGCTTACAATAATTTAACAGAATTGGTGCATGTTAAGTTTAAATAAGAAATTACGAATTATAATCAATTATTAAAAATCAAGGGTTCAGTTTTCATTTTTCTTTTGATTGAAAGATTTACGAATCACGTTTTTTTTTTAACGTATACAAAATAATTTCCTACTTCTAAGTCTTTATTTATTATTTATGCTTATGTAAGTAGTATTTCTAATAAATATTGCTTCCATTGTTTCCTTACTTTATTTCTTTTTCATTTGTTAAAATTTATGCTTGCCTTACAGGACAATGTGCAAATTTTAAACTGTTATCTACCACTCCGATTTCTCACTTTGATTTAATCCAAAGTACTGTCTATATTCTTTGAGAGACTTTAGTAGTATGCCCTGTTTTTCCTAAGCAGAACTTTTTCAATGTATACATTGAATTTTGTATACTCCCATTTGTTTGTTAGGATCTAGGGGTATTACTTTTTTTTTATAAAGTTTTACAATTTTTTTTATAAAGTTTTATTAATTTTACAATTTTATTGAAATGCCACCTTAATGGCGTATTTTTCATATGTGTATTTAAGAAATAAGGATTTATTATTTTAGGCATGATTTAATTCTTTTTTCTTTGTAACTTCCTTTATTTGAAATTTGTTGTAATTTTTTATTTCATTGCCAGTAGATTTTTCACATTTTGTTCCTATTTGATTTAAGATCAGATAACTGCAGCCATATCATTTCTTCTTAAATAATTGCTTATGATGCCTTTTTTAACAAAGATACTTTGTGCTGAATTAAAGTTTAGTATGGAGTCACTGGTAATCCTTCTTGCAATGCTTTATTTTAATTTTAATTTTCGTAATATATAATTTCATGATGCTTGATAAAGAAACAATGGGTTTTGTTTCGAAAATTTGCTTAAAATGTGTAGTTTGGAAGAATTATGGTTTCACTGGTTAATTAATGATTGTCGATTAATATATACAGGACACCAGTGTCATGTTTACGATTTGCGTAAGGACTCTGCCGATTCTACACCATTTACGTACATGGCTACCCTCGGCTGATGAAGGGTAATAACGCAGAAACAGTAGTTCCAATGTCCCCACTGACCTAGAAATCGGGAATTTAATATTTATAGTTACTGTTTGAAGATCTATGTTGCAGTTCTTTACATTGTTTAAAAAAATGAAAGCTTGAAGGGTTTTAAAGTAGCTAATATTTTATTTCATTTTACAAATACAGAACAATTCAATACAGAAAATGTTGTATTGCAATTAGAGTTATACTTTCACTATTTCAAGTGTTTATTCACAATATAATTGCCGTAATTTTTATTTAATCAGAAAGTAAGTGTAACAAAAAGCAAGTTGGATATTCGTGTGAAACACAATGTTAAGCTGAGAGAAAATTCTGCAGCAATCAAGAAGAATATGTTTTATATTAAAACAAATACTGGATAATAATAATAACAACCTTAAGAGATAAACAAAACTGAATAAATAAATTAACATTTTTACTTCTGAAAATCTTGGAAAAAGTTTTATTCTAAATTATTAAAAAGAAAGTTTAGTTTTTATTTTTTTTTTAAATATAAACAACGAAGGTTTTGCTTAATCTTATTTGCTTTTTTGTTCTAGCCAAGAAAACTCGATCATTTAGGATCCATTTTTTTGGTTGAAATACATTCGAAGAAAATATCATTATTTAAGATAATTCAATAATCCGAGATTTCCGCTTCCTGTTATTTGTAAATGAGGAAGTTAGTTCCTGTGAAAGCGGCCAAGGACATCGTCCCTCTTTTCGAGAGGAGGGTGTCGTTTTCTAAAGAGAGAAGCTAGGCGTGAGCGTAGTCGGCCTAGTCTGTGCAAGTGCCTAAATGTTCCAAGCCTGTTGTATCGCGTTTTACACATGAGGAAGCACCAATTTATAACCGCTATCAGCCTGTCTGTCTTGGCCAGGCTCGAAGTAATTGGTTGGAAACGCAGTGCAGAGCCGAGGTTGCTGTGTTTCAGCCAAATGGGACCCCACACTCGACCTTGCTCAACTTCAGTTTTGTGCTTTCGCAAGCAATGTTTCTAAAACCTTCCCCCACCCGCCCAAGCACACTTTTCCTCAGCTTCTGATACGGCAATTGACGCCGGAGGCCGAACGCACTCTCTCTCTGTTTTACGGTGTTTTAAATACCAAGTCATCAAGTGAGAGAAAGTACTGATGACTGACAGGATCTTCAACACATGCGATGACTGGTTTGTCATCTGTCAAAGAATTACAAAGACAGAATTGGAAGAATGAATAAATAAAGACTTTGAAAAAAAAATAGTGGCATTCTAAAGTGTATCTTTTTTTTTCTTCAATGGGAGGGAGAAATAGAAAAATAAAACCTCTACTCTACTGATTCCGATATTACGGGCAAATAGCAAGTCAAGCATAAATCATGCAAATTCCTCCAGAGACTTACGACTACTGTCCGGATAGTATGTCTATGTAGATTTTTTTTCATTAAATCAAAAAGAAAATTTGCTTTTTAAATATACACTTGTTTTGTTTTTGTAAATTTACGGTAATTTTAAAGAAAAATGTTATGAAAATAAAACTGTTGCATTCACTTTTAGTTTGATAAAGTAAGCACACTTAAAAAAGTTAGAGATTGGCTTATTGGGATGAACATCTGACTGAATATTTAAATTTATTGTTATTCCTTAAAACTTATTTAACCGGCTGCTGTCTGCGTCAGTCTTCAATCCCTTTATCCTTCCCTTCGTACAGTCCGTCAAAATCAGACATTTACTATGAAAGACATTTGCTAATTTTCTTAAAACATACTTTCCTAAAACAAGTATTAACTTTCCTTGAAAATCCACGAATTTCTATTTGCTGCTATCGACCCTCCTACAAATAGAAGGTCATAAATTTGGTCTACTATTCATATTCCATTCGTCAAACCCTCTCTTCACTGTCTTAATTTGGCTGCTTGTCAAGGTCTACTACCTCAGCCTCTTTGCACACGGTGGGTTGCAGCCAAAATCCCTTCAGCGAGTTTTCGCCCAAAATAACTTCGACATCCGGTGCTCAGCCTCGCAGGTGAAGCTTCTAGGCGCCACAACGACTCTTCATCCCTTGGGAGTAAATTTGCATTTCACTACTGGACAGGAGTCGCCCCCAAGCGTGGGCGAATAGCAGCGAACTGGAAACAATCACAGACAAGGTAATGTCATTTGCGTTCTCTTGTGCCCACGAACTAATCAAACACCGTTGATTGCAATGTTGTGTTGTTAGGATTCGGCTATTCAGGGATCTCTTTAGCCCAGTTGCACACTTTTCTTTTTCGTTGGGATGCCCTACTTTTGTCAAAGATAAGCAACTTCATTTCGGAATTCCCGAAAATTGTACTTTCAGACATTTTCCATAAAAAAAATACTGAAGTAACTTAAGTAGTTTTTACTACAAAATATTTTTCTTTTAAATAAAAAGAGCAAAATTATTTCATTAGATTAAATTTTGATGTAAGTTAAAAAGTTAAAGGTTAAATCCTCTAGTTAAGTTGTTTAATTAATACCTTTTTTTTTCTTCTTTAAAGTCTTTCACTCTAAAAATCCACATAAAAAAATTATTTACAAATTTGAAATTAGGCCTAATTTAACATACGATACCAGTTTACATAAATCATATCAATTGATACATTTATATACATTTTATAATTTTTCCATCCCAAGCTTTTTGAAAGACTGCACGGAAAATCTTGATGGCGAGCCATTTCTCCCACGCCATTTCCTCCCAATATTTAGTTAGTCTTATTAGGAAGTCTTGTTTGAACAGGGATTCTTTAAGTGTAATAAACGTATCACAGCAGATAAAAACCTTTACCTAATTTTATTGCTTCCTTCTTTAAAGAAAATTTTTATTTCTTTAAAGAAAGTTTTTTATTTCTTGAAAAATTCAAATTTCAAATGAAACACAGACATCTAGAAGTTTCCATGACTTCAATTAGTAATACAGAGGAAAGTAATAATTAGCCATAGGAAATTTATTATGCGATACTTCGATTAAGTAACGGAAAAATACTTAATAATAACTTAACTATTATTAATAAGAAACAATTAATTAATTGAATATTTCATAAGCATTGATTAAACATTTCAAAAAGAACAGCCTTGTAGAGTTATTTTTAATCCATAGTTATACTAACATTTATGTACATCGTAATATCTTAAATGTTTCAAACAAATGATATAAATATTCATTTCAAAGTTAAAAATAAAAGAAGCTTTGTTAATTAAAAAAAAATCATTAACAAGCTTTTAAACAGAAACATGAAATCCCGGAAATTAGTAGATTTCTTCTATTTCTTTATTGTAATTTAATAATTTACATTTGATGTATACTTATGTTGTTTTAACATAAGTATATCAAATTTGCCATTAGGTAGTACAGTATTTTATTCACAATCATATATTCCATTATTTTAAGAAAATTTGCATTAAAAAATCTTTGAACATATGCATCAATTGTACTTAACATAATACATTAAGATATCAGTATATCAGAATATCAGTATATCAGTGGATTAAATCTAATTTCCCACGTTTCACAAGCATTCATTCAAATATGATAACTTAATTATTTATTAACAAAAAAAAAAATCTATCTTATGTTGAATAATTTTATCTATGATAGTGGTCTTGTGATAATCAAGTTTTTACTTTAAATTCCTCAAAGTAATGAAATCTTTTTTCTAGAATTTAGATTGAATTACTTTATTTTATCTGTGTTATTTTAAAGGTAGGATTATTGAGAGCCTGATAAAATTTATGAACAGAGATTATTAATATTTAAATAAAAAAAGAAATAACATTAGTGCTTCATGTCTTGATATTCGTAATTTAAAATGATGCTATAAAATATGGTTTTATAAGATGCCATTTTTTTTTTTTAAATGTATATCAGTCCCATTAGGTATGCTTATGTAAACTGCATACCTGTGTTATGTGACTGAGAGTTTGCTATATTAGTAAAAAAAAAAAATTTAAATTAGTAATTATCGTTCTTTAATATTATTCTTCCATCTACCACGTCAGAGATTAATTTGTGTTTTATTTCTTTAAATGTAATATTGTCTTTGTATTCAATATTTAATTGTTTGAAAATTTTGTATTTAACATAATTATTTAATCTATATCCAAAGTTATTGCTTAGTTTGTCTATTTTAAAGATTTTATTCCAATTGTGTCTTGTATTAAATTCTTCATCTATTAATTTCTTTTTTTTTCTTACTTCAAAGTAATTGGATATGACTATTTTATATATAAATTTTTCATCTATTTTTAGTATCC
The DNA here is from genome assembly GCA_023159025.1 of Thereuonema tuberculata. Lineage (NCBI taxonomy): Eukaryota > Metazoa > Arthropoda > Chilopoda > Scutigeromorpha > Scutigeridae > Thereuonema > Thereuonema tuberculata. The sequence continues at coordinate 362,889,246 of JAFIDM010009631.1, forward strand.
CATATTTTTTTCTTATTCGTTGTTGTTCAAATGTAGGTTTAAATTTATAGTTTACGTATACATTATTGAAAATTTTCATTGTTATTTTGTTTGTTATCCATTTGTTGTTTTTTTAAACTTATCCAACATTCTAGTCCATAATTTAACAATGAATCGACCAAAGCTTTGTATATAATTAATTTTTGTTTAAATGGCACAATTTTTTTAATATGATAGAAAAGATAAGAGTATGATCCAAGTTTCCCCATAAATTAGTTGTATTGTTTATTCCAGTTAAGTTTATCATCAATATGTACACCTAGGTATCTATATGTAGAGATGATTTCTAACTTCTTACAATTACAGTTTTTCAATAAGTAGTTATTGTTATGATTTATGTTTGTACATTCTATTTCATGTAAACTTAAAGTATCATTGTTATTTATTTTTCTATTTTTATTTTTGATTATCATGATCTTAGACTTTTCACCGTTTATTGTCATTTTATTACAATACGCCCATTTATTTATGTTATTCAACTCCATTTGCATTTTATTACTCGCATTTGTTTGATTAGTATCATTAGTAATTAGAATTACATCGTCTGCATATAAATAAATTTCTGCATCTTTTATGTTATTACTTATAGAGTTAATAAAAATATTGAATAAAATAGGTCCCAAGTTCGAACCCTGCGGAATCCCTCTTTTTGTATTGAAAGTTTTGCTTATTTTTTGTCCTATTTTAATTTTGAATTTTCTGTTTTTCAAGTAGTTTTCAATAATTTTTATTTCTTTTCCTCTTATGCCTATTTGATCAAGTCTTGTTAATAGGATTTTATGATCTATGGAGTCAAAAGCTCTTTTAAAATCAATAAAAGCTATATATATATTATGTTTCCTTCATTCAATGATTTATTAATGCTCTCATTAACTTTGTTTAGTAATAGTGTAGTGCTCTTGTTTTTCTGATATGCATACTGGTTATTGTTTAGTAAATTCTTTTGAGTTATGTAGTTATTAATTTTTTTCGATAGATAGCTTTCGATTATTTTTGAAATATTGGAAATTAGAGCAATTGGTCTGTAGTTATTAAGGTCTGTTTGGTCTCCACCTTTGTGTAGTGGAATTGTATATGCAATTTTCCATGGTTTTGGATAAATTCCCGTATTATATATTTTATTGAAAAGGTCCACCAACAAAATTGATAAAGACTCATTTATTTTTTTGATGTCTATCGTATTAATTAAATCTGGACCATACGAGTAAGTATTTTTTTGGTTTTTTATTATTTCCAGAAGTTCATTTTTGCTTGGTGTTAGTAAAACCATAGAGTTCATTTCCGTTTCCAGTATATTGTCTTTATTATTTCTTGAGTTATGTTTTGCTGAGGTTTTGCCATAGTTGTTCTGAGTGAACTTCTTATATAAATTGTGAAATAGAATTCTGCTATCATAATTTTCTAATAAATTTTTTTCATTTTTTTTTCATTTTTTTTTCCAATTATATTATTGTTTAAAATTTTCCAAATGTTTGAATTTACATTTGAGTCATTTTTTATTAAATTTCTGTAGTATTAATTTTTCTGTTTTGTGATTAAATTTTTCAAAGAATTACGTGTTTTCTTATATGCAATTTCCAGTTTTTTATTATTCTTGTTTTTTGAAAATTTAGTGTATAAATCATTTTTTTCCTTTATTTTCTCCATTAATTGAGGGGTCATCCAATTTTTTTTGTACCCGGGATTATTATGTCCTTTAAAGTTTTTAAAATCCTTTTTTTAAAAGTATTATTAAAAATTTTTACTTTTGCTTTTTTAATTATTTTGTTTAACTTATAAGTGATTTTGCTTGGGTCTTCAGTTTTTTTTATTATTATTTCTTCATATAAACGATTTATTTCCTGATTTAGGTAATCAGTATTTATTCTAAAATTGTTATATGTCTCATTACATAATAATTCCTTTTCATTAATATTAGTTATATTACTTTCCATCTCAATCAATAATCCAAAATGATCTGAAATATCCCAGTGCAGGATTCCAGCTTCGAATTTAAAAGATTCTGAATTTATGAAGCAGTGATCTATACATGTATTAGTTACAGTTTTGGATGTTTTTACTGATCTTGTTATTTTATTAATATAATTTTTAAAGCCAAAATTGTATAGCATGTTAGTGTAATTTAAACCTATTTTGCTTTTATTTTTTTCGTCTATATTTATATTTATGTCACCTATGCACATTAAATTTCTGTTACCATTTTTGTTAATAATTTTAATATTATCTTTTAATTCATTTATAAATATTGATTTATTCGTATGTGGAGGTCTATATATGATGTAAATTGTTAAGTCATTTTTTATTAGAGTGTTTTTTTTAAATTCGCAAATTAAATTTTCATGTGTTATTGATTCCATACTTCTAGAAAGAACATTAAATTCGTTTCTATACCATATAATAATACCCCCACCTCTGGAGCCAGTTCTCAATTTACATTGTTTATCGAATCCATTTATGTTATATAGAAATATTTCTTCATCTTTGCTTCTGACATTTCTTTCAAAACTATTTCTACTTATTTTTAACTTAATTATCTCCTGCCTAATTTAAGAAAAGAATATTTTAGTTTGAAGAAACAGCAACAAATTGTATTAAAGTTTTATATATTTATTTCTCCAATAAATATTTATTAAATAATTCACATGTTAATAGCAGAAATTAGATCTTAAAGATTTTCAGAGAGACTATTGAATGTATGTTACCGCTCTTTTTTTACTTTGCTTTTACAAAATTTTCAATTGGTTAAAAGAGATTAAAAGCAATTGGGACCCTATAAATTGTTTCATCAGATATCTGCAATTACCGGCATATTGTCAATCGCTTAACTTAATATTAATCATTTCAACAGACGAATTGGAAGCATGTAGATAATATTAGTTATTGTAGTATTCTAGATTAAAATTGTGAAATGGCATGACCGAGCAAGCAAGATAATGTTTCACAAAACTTGCAAGAAATGGGGCTTGGATGTTTCCCCTCTATTTAACTTTACTCATTTTTAATAGTCTTTTGCTTTGAATACAAAAAAAAAAAAAATATGTAAATTACAATGATTGTGTTTTTGTCGGATTTTTAGCCCTTTGTCATTTTTGGGTTCGCTATTCTTTCGATACCATTAACAATGTTATAGTGAATGAATGAATGAATGAATAATTAGTGAATGAATGCTTTTTTGATTCAAGGTATCACTTCCTTAGCTAAAGTGAACTAAGTCCAAGTCCAACAAGGCCCTTATGTTAATATTTTTACAAATAAATATAGTTGGAATATTATTCAGTGAACATTTTACACAATTTCTAGAACTGTTAGAATGACTCAGCCTATAAAAGATTGATAATATTTATGATCACACGATAATTCAAAAGCAATTTGTTCTAGAAAACTCAGAGTTTAAAAGTGGGTTTAGATCCTTAGAAGAGAGATTTCTGTACAAATTGGAATAGGTAAAGAGTTAAGATAAAAAAGCAATTAAATAGTTTAAATAACCGCGATAGCTCAAACAGTATCTACCTTCCAAAGCTGAAACTTCATAGTAGATGTGCGTTTCCAAGTGTGATATGTCTGTTGATTTCCAAAATGTGTCCAAAATGAAGCAGAAACTACCACTGCTGATAAAGAAGCTCACAGCAATGATGAAATTTTACTATGACTATTCGGGAATCTGAAAGTTGGCGCTCAACTCCCTCTTGTTATTTTTCTTTATTTGTATTTTGCAATTAGTAGAGATAGAAAACTAAAGTGGTTACTGAAAAATAGCGTTAGTCTAAATGCAAATATTAGAGAAAACGTTCATCTAGCTGCACAAATGCATATTTATTTTTAGAATTACAAAGACTGACATGCTATTTGAGATGCAAATGAAGAACACTATCAAATTTTAGGATTCACCTTATCTTACTTACTTTATAAGGTGTTCGATAATAACGTACTATATCTAAAAATACATTGCAAGCAACATATTAATTATGCGACCCCAATATAGTTTCTGTATAGTTATACTGTATGTAGCTGCTGTACATTATTATATTAACTTTCTGTACAGTAACACAGTTTTTTATATAGATCTAAAAAAATTTGAAAATTTAAAAATGATTTGCTAAAATGATTTTGATCAACATAAGTTTTTCTGAGAATTCTTACCATTTGAAAGTGATTCGTAGAATTCTTCTTCTTCTTTTTAAAGAAGAAAATTCTTTAACACTTTATTTTATCTTCTTAGTCTTAATTTTTTTATTTAAAAAAAAAGAATCTTTTGTATTTTAACAAACGAATTTATTTTTAATAATATGTGCTCTTTGTTTTGATTGGATACCTTTATTTTTTATTCTTTTTAGATGATAGTAATAATATTATTTATTATATGACTTCTTGAATAATAAAAATATGTATTCGATTATATTACATTTTAAATATAATTGAGCATTTTCTTAGGTTGTTTGTTCAAAACTTAAGTAATTTAGATATAAATTTATGTTTAATTTAATAAATATCAGTCAATCCGAATTTGAGTCCTCAGCAGTTTTTTGTTACAAACAGATGTTAGTTTACAGTCCATGGAATCATCGGCGTTCTATTAACATCGCGGAAGAAGTATTTTCGCGAGTTTAAAAATAGTAATGCTTTTTTTTCCTCACATGTTTATTGAATAATTATTAAAGATGTTTTACTCCCAATGGAGATTCCCATGTAGATGCCCTTTTCTTTTGTTTTTTTTATTACGCATGAGCACATTGTTTACGCCAACTTTATTTTTGTTTTGCATCCGTGAAATACTGCCAAGTGCTAAGTTAGCATTAATACTGGGCGAAGATCCAAAGCCAAGTGTACACTCGCTGCCTCCTCTTGTATTCTCTTTACAAACGCGACTCCACCCTTAGATTTGAGACAGACTTTTTGATTCGGGACGCAACTGGACAAAAGTTCCTAAATGGCTGTGAATGATTGGTATAAGTTGCTTTACTGGCCTTGGAGGTTTCGTAATTATTATTGCGACTTCTACCACAATTCGGAGACTTAATGAACAATTAGGGCTTTACAATTCAGTTTCTTCAAAGACTTAGATTTACATAATAGCTTTAATCTCTTTACAAAGTGTCTTCAGTGCCACGAACAGAGAGAAAAAAGAAAAGAACATTCGAATGAAAATGACGAAATCGACAGACGAAGAGGAAAAAAAATATTAACTAGGATTTCCTTTTAATATTTAAATATAATCTTTTTTTTGCAGATTTGCAAAAGCACTATTAACGAAAATGTAAATTAGCTAATATATTAAAAAAAAAAGAAGCTTCAACATGAAGGTTATTGGATATGAATATTAAAAACATCCTAAAAGATATTTTAATTAAGAGACTTTTGTTGAATTTTAGTAATAAAGGAGCTCTCTTTCTCTCTCTCTGACTATTTTGAAGGGAATTCTTTCATTTTATGCTGTATTAAATCTTCAGACTATGATTTATATATAGAAAAGAACGAGGTTTCTCATAAATCCTTAGAATGGATGATTCAAGGTGCGAGGATTTAAAGGACTGGTGTTCAATCTTCAATCTTAGGTTCTTATGATTGTATGAAGATGCATCTTAAGAATTTGGCTTAGATAAATTCTTCTAAGCCTAAAGATAATTTACAATCTAAATCCTGGTAACTGCATGAAAAATAGACTAAAACCTAGCCACAGTCTTACACGAATGTTGAAAGCTGTAATGTTTCATATATTCTAAGTTAATATCGAATTTTAACAGGAAATTTTAATTGTTTTTTGAGATTAATTACAATTTACCATCACAAATTTCATGGACACGTTATCGTATTTTACGTCTATCGTTATTTTACCGTATTTTACGATAGAGTAATACTGTAATAAAATTATACAGTTTCTTGTACAGCAAACTACACATATAGATTTATCGCTGAAGAGCTCACTTTATTAGGTTGAGAAACGACAGAAGTTAAGTTTGTATATTTAAATTATTTCGTTTGAAGATAGGAATTATTTACATTTACTATTCATTTTTTTCTCTTTAGGTTTGTAGATATATAAAGCGCTTAAAGACAGCTCTTTGTCTGTGATGGTCCGCGCTGGTACAGCATACCGGTATCTATTTCTGGATAATATATATTTATATGTATATTATAAATATATATAGATAGATACTGAGTATCTATCAGTACCGGCACCTGATTTTTTTGCTGAAAAAGTTCTGTATACATATATACATATATCCAAAGAGAAATAATAAGTAGAAAATGAAAATTCCTTTCTATAAACAAAATAATTTTAATTTGCGAAAAAAAATCTAGTTTGATAAAGCCGGAAAGAAATTAAATATCATAAATTTACTTATTAAAAGTATTAAATCTTTAATTGGTGAATATTGTGGGATTTCTTGTTAAAATATCATTCACAGTATTTTGAAAGCCTTAACATAAACTCAAATACATAATTTCTCCGTTTGTGATGTATCAATGCCTTCATTCAGCTATATTTGTTCTTCGTTACACACAGATTACATCAGGATTCTTATTAGACCCCTCTATCCGAGCTCCAGTACTATTCTTATTTCATCCAATACCATTGTCCGTTATGTGACAGGCACTTCTGGAATATTCTAAAGTTCAACCATATGTGTATTGGTTCTAGATCTACAATATTAATTTTATAAAATTAATGCATGTTAGTTCACAGCTTGAATTGTAAAGAGGCTATTGGATGAGTAGAGATTGCTATTGAGATTATCTTACAACACTTGCAAATGGACTTAGGAATAATTCCCACAGTCCTAAGAATTATTCACAAATTAGGAACATACATGCACAAGAAAAAATGGAATCACTGATCTGTTTAACAGATTGTGATGTAAACTTAAGTTCCGCACGTTAAACTTGAATTTAAATATATTCTTTTTTGTAATTTAATCCTTCACAGGCTAAGTTGATTTTAGCGGGGATTAAATTTCTGCCCTTTTTTATTCTTATTTTATATATTGTTGTTTTTTATTACGAAGGGCCATTTTCTTGTTGGTTTTTGTTTCTTTTATATGTTTCTTGGGATTACTGACTGTAAGATACTGGGCGAATCCAGCTGATGAAGGCTAGGAAGCCTGGAACAGCTGTTCTGGGTTCCCGGTATCGAAATTTCCAAAAACAGATCAGCGATTCCTATTTCTTGTGCGTGTGTGTTCCTTATTGTGATGTAAACCTAAGTTCCGCACATTAAACTTGTATTTATCCTAAGAATTATTCTCTCAATATTCTTTAGTATTTGCATGTTATAACCAAAAAAAGAAGAAAAAGAATCAATTCCACCTGGCTTTGGAGTCCCGGGTTCAGTACCGTCGTACTGACGACTTACCTTTTTATGTAAGGAACATGGTTCTTATCAGATCATATGTTTACCAATGGCGTTTCATATTACAACAACAACATGATTGAAAAGAACAGTTTCGCTACAATTTCATTATCTTTGATAAAGTAATGTACTAGAAAAAGACGTGCATTACCTGTTCTTCCAAAGTCAACAATGCAAATATGCAAATACCATTGCATATTATTTAATCGGCATAAAAATATGAGTAAAAAATTTTAAAATCTGCATGTCAGTTTGATAAAGAAATAATAACTATTATTAAAGAGCCAACCAACAATAATAATAAGCATAACTAAGAAATTAGCGTGAGACAGTGGAGGAATGATCTAGAAACCTGGACAGGATCAGAACTTAATAATGATAAGGTTGAAGATTCTTTAACTTCGATTGTACAAATAAATCAGTTGCTAGTCTTGAATCTTAATTATTTTTTTCTTCGTAGATTGAATCAATCTTACAAAGATCAAGATAAGTATTTTTACAGACATTTACCTTATTTTTTATATAATTATCATAAGGCCTATAATTTATTATTTCCTACGTTAGCTAATTTGCTAATCTAAATGAATCAGGAATCTTTATCACCAGCTAAAGAGATGTCAAATAAACACAATCTTAACAGTGCAGAAATAACATCGCTTACATCTGAACCGAATGACATAGGTGATCTGGATCATGAATTAATCTATTGATATGTATGACTGGGAACAATTGTAATTTCAAATTTACTTATAATAAAAAAGATCTACGAGTTCTAAAATGTAACTCTGTATTTAACAGATATACGATCACTTATGTATCACTATTTATGACTGAATCACATTGCACACTATTTGTGTGCATCATTAACTATAGGGTTCAAAAAAAAAAAAAAAAAAAAAACATTCTTTAAGTTGTTGCGAAGTTGTTGTTTTTTTAAATCGAATCGTGTTTGTTTACATAGAGGGAACGGTTTCGGCATAAAAACAAAGCTGTAACGAAAATATAAGCACACGATGCACAAATTCATCTTCACAATTAAATATTAGAATTGAAATACAGTTTATACAGGCAGCAATGTTATCCCATAATCATTATCGTATTATTCGTTCTGAAAACTATCAAAACTTTAACTCAGAAGGACAAATAATAAGTATTTTAATTTATAGAAAAAAGAAAAAAAAAACATTTATTCATTATTATTTTTACTTATTTTAATGAATTTATTTTAAGGTTACAGTAATTAAGAATCTTACCAAGTATCAAGAAAACCGGCTAATAACGCAACAGACAAAAAGAAATCTGAAAAGTGAGTTGTAAGATTTTGAACGATAAATCAATCAAATTCAATTATACATTGAGAAATCATTCTTGCTTTAGGACACACTGTTCTTGAATGTTTGATTTCCAAGCCTTTAAATTTGCTGGAAATACTCTGAAATGCAATGTTGTAACCCCTGAATTAAGACATCTGCAAACCTTCATTCGTTCAATGGTTTCGTTCCATTTATTTTTAGATTAAATGCAGATCCAATGTTAGATTAGGAGAACTTTTTCAGATTAATTGCTAAGAGCCTTCATAAACATCCTAAGAAATAGTAAAAGCACTGCAAATCAAGAGACTATTCAACCAAAAAAGGAGTAAAAAATCATGGTAAAAATTTAGACTAATGTATTAACATTTCAGTTTTTTAAGAAAATCGCGTCAATTTAACCTGAGATCTAAAACCTTGCAGATCTCTGGTTAAATAAATACGATTTTATAAACACGTATAGATTATTTTCAGTATACGTTTTATAAAATTTAGTTCATGAAATTTAATATTAGTTCGTGCAAATAAAAGTATTGTGCTGAAACACGTTTAAATAATTTCAAAAAAAAAGGAGCAATTTTATATAATTTGCAATTTCTTGTACTAATACATATTTAATAATAACAATATATTCAACTGAAGATTGCCACGTGTTTTGAAACGGGCCGAAACTGTTCTGACAGTTTTATAATTTTTTTTAATATTAAAAAAACTAAAAAAAAAAAAAAAAAAAATAATTTTAAAGTCACATGTGTGTCTAATAATTTTTAGAGAGATTATCATTATTAGTATTAAATCTATCTTGTCTATTCTTAAGAAGCAGAATTACGAGAGCATTTACTTACTTCGTGATATTTAACAAATGAACAACTCAACTCTTAGGGATGAGATTTTTCAATAAATTTTATATTGAAAGGTTTTGTAAAAAAAAAAGAAAATCATTTTAACATGGAAATTGTTTCACATCAGTCAATTAGTTCGCTCATTTCTAATAGATGATTACCTAATTTCATCTAATATTAGTTAGTACAAGTAATTCCATGAAATTAGACGGATAATTTTCATAATTTTCGAGCAACGAAACAATACCACTATAAAAGACAAGTTCGTTTAAGCCGGTAAATTATTTTGATCTATTAGAGATAATTAAAGGAACCCACCGTCTTAAAGGAAGTTGTTTTTATATTTGGATTATGTCTCATTGCTCGAAAATTATGAAATGTTTCTATTTAAGTATATGATGTTAGTCATTTATACGAAATTTTTTTATTCGAAATGGTCAAATTAATTAACCAACTCTAAAACACTTTTCACTTTGAAATGATTTTCTATTCTACAAAAATCTGAAATGCAAAAGTTCCTGAAGTCCAATCAGTAAGAGTTGAGTTTTCATATATTTAGACAAGAGAGACATCCTGAAGCAACTACCGCTTCAAGTATTTCTGAATTTCAATAGTACTATTGGAACACATTGGAAATATTTCAAGCACTAAAATTAAATACTTACAGGTAACTGTTAATTCCACAAGCTGCTAAGTATCATCCAAATATGTTTTATTAATATCCTTTTTTTATGAATATTGATGCAAGAAAACAACAAAAAGTAATAAATTTAATCAAGAAAAGAAACTGTTTTACGCACACAACATTAAATATAAGAATTGTTTATGAACAAACGTTTAACGTCGATATTAAATGCTGTTTGTTATTATTTTTTTTCAATTTTTAAGTATCTTATTGCCGAGTGGTAAGGTGCTTAGCTGCGGGATGGAGAAGGCGGATTCGATCCTCGGCCTCGGCGGAGGCAGGGATTTTTTCACGTTCCATTTACCTGCAAATAGGTCCTAAGGCTTATCCAACCCTGTGTAGAATGGATTCCGGGTTTCTTTCCCAGGGGTATCGGCGGCCGTGCGTCAGGTTGACCACCCGATCTCAATCCCGTTGATCAAAAATTTGCATAAGGTTGGAGCCTTACCTGCAGCATCCTGTGAGCCTTGGGACAAACGCAGTACATAGAATGTGCTAATGAATACAAACAAACTAATTTTATTTCTTAAATTTTTTATTAATTCCTTTTCCTTCTGAAAATTTTAATAATTAATTCCTTTCTAGTAAATAAAACTTTTATTACCTTATAATTTAATATGACGTTTGTAGAGTCACGGAAATGCCATTCGATAGATATTCTGTTAAGACATAATTTCGGACTAATAATAATTGGACTTAAATGATTGTGGCCACATATTTGAAAAGCTTAGAGGAGGGTAGTTACTCCTTCTCCATCACATACCCTGTCTATTCGCAAGGGATCTGTTGTATTTTCTCCAAGATTTATGGAGAAATGAATAATGTACTTGTGTGAAATATTAGTTTATACCGCGAAGGAGTTCGAATGAAATTTGGGCGGAGACACAGGAACGCTGTGATTGCATGTGATGGTGGTGGGAGGGTGGTGACTGCTTTATTGTACATCACTGAACTGTAGAGTCTCCATCTAGTCTCAGGAATTACAGTAGTTGAAAGTCAAAAATCTTCGAAAACTACGGCTTTAGAAATTCAGTAGACAATTAAATCCGATAGCAATTAATTGGAATAGGTATTTCAAACGCTAATTGGAATTACTGTTATGTTATGAAATGTGGTCGTGGATGTTTTAATAAGATAAAAGTTAAAATAAATTTCACCTATATTTTGTCGTGTTAAAACCAATTTCTAAAACAAATTTATTCATCATTATTAGCTAATTACTTAGAGATAGGATTTTTCTAAGCTTTTCAAATATATCGATATTATATAAATACACCAAATGGCCATGCATTTTTGTATTTGGATTACAAGTTCTAATCTATTAATATAATCTTTAACCAGGGTTAATACAAGATCTTCTTTTGTTATGATTATAATAACTGAAAATTACTCATTCCAAGAAGTTGAAATTTATTAAATATGAGCTCCCTCTTGATTTTGATACAAACTGACCTCAGATAAAAAAAAACTCAGTATAAAAGAGAAAATCGTTGTATGTGCTCTGCTCAATTTGAATTGAATTAAATTAACTGAAAATCTATACTAAATTTCATTACAATCCATAAAGTTAATTCTTATTTGCCTCACTCCGAAAATAAATTTATATTTTATTTTGAAAGAGTAATTCACCTTTTGTTTAATTTTGTATTTTGAACTGAAATTAAAGTCCAAAATTATTGTTAATTCCTCATGACAAGCGAAACTTTCTTATACGTGCAGTATTTGCTTATCTATTCCACTGGGATTTTTCAGTAACTATTTTAGTTAAAATTTGACAATGCATTCTGAAATGTAAGGAAATTAAGAAAAAAAAATTTGGCCCGAAAGTTGGACTCTTGGAAAAAGAAAAAACGAAACAAATAGTAGAAAAACAAAACAAGAATTTTCGACTACAGAACTAATTATTCTGCTTCATATAATGATCGTGACAGAAAGCGCCAATTCGGTTCTTTTTATTTCCAGTATATTGGACTTTGGAATACTGTTTGGCAAGTTACAGCTTTAATGTTACTCTTATTTACTATTTTGATCTAAACGTAAACAATCAAAGTATCTTCTTCAGATGCTTTTCAAACTATATGAAGAAATGTACATGGCGTTACGTGAATGCGCAAATTGAATATGACATTTATTTTCTAGGAAGTTTTGAATAAAAATCTATTTTTCTTGTTTGCGATTTTGTCATTCAATGAAAAAAAAATGACAAACAGAATATACTGGCAAAAATTTCTTTTTCTTTATGAACAGTCATGATTCAGACAACACGGCATGTAACATGAATATAAAGCCCCGCGAACACCATGCAATTTTTCAGCAACTTAGTCGTCCGATTTTGACGTCACGAGTTGATATAGACAGTTTTGAGCCCGTTTATATGCAACTTGACTGCAACTTTTGTCATCCGACTCGAGTTGTTCGTACACCTGCAACTCGAAAAATTGCATCGAAGTCGCTGGGAATTACCCAATCACAGGGCAGCGTTGGAACATGTCAGTCGTGACGTCACACCCATGGAAGAAATGGCGTCGAAAATTATATTCGCCGATTCGATACGAAGACATCAAGAGATATAGACATCAATGAATATCAAGAGTATTGCGAGTTTCTTTCATGCATAAATTAAGTTTATACTGAAATGCAGAAATTGTATGCGGCAGAATTTATCAGAGAGGTTTCAAAACCTCGACTTTTTCGGATTACCCACATCGGGTTTGGGAAACGCATTGCATTATGGGATTCCTTCTATCACCGCCGACTTCATGTCGAGTTGCATGGTGTTCGGGGTTTGACAAAAGTTTATATCAACTTGTGACGTCAAAATCGGACGACTAAGTTGCTGAAAAGTTGCATGGTGTTCGCGTAGCTTTACTGTTAAGTTCGCAAGCAACGCAATCTAAAGAATTTAGTTTTCAATTTCAATAAAAAAAAAATTAAATCAGCTTAGTAGCAGAGATTTTGATGCATGTTTCTTTTTCTTTTATTATAAAACACTGTAATAATGAATTTGAAAGATCGTTATTCGTTATTAAAGTGGTGTAATAAGATTATATCTATGAATACCACTGTTAGTCATTGGAAAAAAATGTAAAAAGGATTGTGTACTAAAGAACATTTAACGTGCTGAGAAATAGTAAACAAAAGAAAAGAGAAACACAAGGGCGTCACCTGACTAAAATAAAAATTGCCTTTCTGATTTGATTATGGGAAGGAATTGGGAACGGCCGTTTCGTCCTTCACCGGACTCATCAGCCCAATCCCGCCTTCCCCGATAAAGGAATCAGAAAGGCTAGATCTTATTAGTGGAGGCCACCGCCTACCTGGCAGTGACTCCAAAAATAAGAAATGGCAAGAAAACAAATTGCTGCGTCGCTAGACACTAACAAAACACCTTTTCCTACAACTATAGTAGGCAAAAAGGAAATTGTTCTAATTAATTGTTTTCTTGCCTTTTCTTATTTTTGGGGTCACTGCCAGGTAGGCGGTGGCCTTCACTAATAAGATCTAGCCTTTCTGATTCCTTTATCGGGAAGCCGGGATTGGGCTGATGAGTCCGGTGAAGGACGAAACGGCCGTTCCCAATTCCGTCCCTTAATCAAATCAGAAAGGCAATTTTTATTTTAGACAGGTGCTGCCCTTGTGTTTCTCTTTTCTTTTGTTTAAGGATTGTATACTCTTTTTCAGATTCCTTTTCACCATTGTTAAATAGCAAATTGCTATTTTAATAATGACAAGTAAGCAGAAATAATGGTACATCCCAAATTTAAAATAATAACAAGAATTACATATTAAAAATAAAATAAAGAAACCCATGTTCTGGTCTGAGCCGGTCTCAATAAATTTTCTTTGCGGAATTAAACAAAAGCATCTAAAAATATATTATATTTAACACATTAAACCTAGAAAACACTTACTTGTTAGTCTTACTTTTAATGAGCTAATAATGATTTTTGACGTATGTTTTCTTCCTATTGGGTCACTTTAACAATAAATTTTAAATAGCACTACTTTTTGTTGCGGCAACCCAATAGAAAGAAAGCATATGTCAATAATATAACACCTGATAATGACATCATTGGCGTATCGAAAGGGGGGATTGAGAGGTATTAGAACTTCCATTGCATCCGAAAGTGGAAGAAATCTATGATTTTTCACTTTTTTTTTTTGGTTGGCCTGTAATGCCCTCCCCCACCTGGACAGGACGTTTTTTTGGGTTGAATTACTATGACCATCATAATCCCTCCCTTTCGAGACCCTGAGTACACCTCTGAATGATATACAGGAGTGTGAGACAGACTACACTGAGAAAGCTCTTTCTGTAGAAAAGAATGTTTATTCGAAAGTAAATATTCAAAAGTAAAAATGTATTTATTCATTCTGTTATTTGTTACAACAACAGCAACAACAAAACGTAGATAAATCATATCACTAGTTTTTGCTTTTTTAATTTTATTGGACATCAAAATAAACCTGCTATGGTTTCACAATTGGCCATTATTCATAGCTCAGTGGAACCAAACATCTAAACAGCAAACAAATAAATCAGCAATGAGACAATTTGATGTTTCACTTTTTAGCCTATTAAAATGTAGACTCATCAAATTGTTCAATCGTTTGTGAATGTGTCTCCCTAATAACTTAGGAACCACTGAATGGATCACATTGAAAATTGGTAAGTATATTATGAACGACTTGAAACGACGAAGTTTTATTTTTGAAAAATATTTTATCAAAGATTAGCGGGCAAAACCAACAAAAATTTCCAAAGTAAAGCATTGGAATCTAAACAATGAATACCTTAAATGATTAATATTAATGCTGTTCACTACTTCATTAATTTGCGCATTGTTTAAAATATGATTAAAATTAATCCGACAACTTCATACAAGTAATACGAATTTCATTATTTTTAAATAAGGAAAATGAAAAATTTGTACCATCTGTACTCCACAGATATTACTGACAAAAACAAAAATTAGGTTTTTATGTTTTTATCGTTTTGAGGACTTAATAAAAAAAGAAGAAAAAGAATAAAGAAATGTTAAGGATAATATTTTTAGAAAAGTAGATTTTAATTTCTTATTTTTTCATTGTACATTATTTAAGTATTCGTAGCTTCACTGAAATAGACAATTGTCGGACAAATTAAACTGATGGCGTTTGAAAACCACAATAAACTTGAGTTCCAGTAAAATTTAAAAAAACAAAAAGAAAACACATCCAATTCATTTTTTAATGCGTTTTGTTGTTGTGATTGATAATTCTGAACGCGGTTAGTTTTATTAATGATCACCTCCTAATATGTACTACATATAAAAGTCTTTTTATTCTTTAACACCTGATTACATTTCACTTCCCTAACGGGAGAATCCAGAACTATTGGTAAATCAATCAATCATCTTTTTAATGCTGTGATTGTGTCAAGAGATGTTTGGTTTTTAGGAAGAAAAAAATACCAAAATTTTGATTTTTAATGAAATAAGTTCTTTTAATTTCAAGAATGAATTAAAGTAATCGTCTTTCAGTAAAATAGGAGTATAAAATTTTCTTATTTATAAAACCTACAAAGATGATAAATTTTGATCGTAATAACATATTAATTTGCAAAATAAAGAGAAGCTTTATTTCTCTTATCAATCGAGACTGGTTACTTTTAATGGAATTTCAAATGTATTTATGTGTGTTTTGAACGTGATTTTGGTGATTCGTATCGTACACACATTAATAATGGTAGGCAAAAAAACATTTTTTCAGAGACATATGTTGGCAATCAGTTGAATATTGCTGCAACATTGGATAGACATTTACTGTTAAACGTCATTTAATAAATATGAGTCTCGTTATCTGTTTGATCGTTTTCACTTGACTGCAATGTCTCTCTTATAGAGTGAACGAATTGAGAACCATTTAAACAATTAACAATCAGTTGAATATCGTAATAGAGAAAATATTAATTAAAATAAATTTATAAATCACGATTTTTTAATAATCAAACAATTATTTTAATTTCAGTCTTTCGCCAACCTTTTCTCTAAACACTAAGAGTTCGCGAACGCTTTAGTTTTAGTTCAATTTCACTGTGTTTGACTGTCTACCAAAACAATACAAGAGTGCATTGATAGTAAATGCTTCGTATATAACCGTTATTAAGTAATTATTCTGTTAATTACATTTGTTAATAATACAATGAATGACCGAATTCATTAATTTGATTCTCACGTTGATGTAATGAATGGAATATCCAAAGACACATAGGTTTAGAAAACAATTCATTTAAACGAAGCCCAATGTTTAAATTGCTAGCCTACCAAACGGGTCACTTGAATTTAGGTTTAAATCCCGAAGCTAACTCGATATTTATCTATCTTTCTCTCTCTCTGCAGCGACTTTTGCTCTTCCTTGTTTTCCCCGTCTTGATTTCACTCTTAATATCTTTATCTTAGCGTAACTTAGCCATGTCGTACAGAAATATGAAAGCGATGAAGCAAACAAAAGAGCAACAATGTAATTGATATTGAATTTAACTCGTGGTGATATTAAACAATATACTGTATCTTCGTTATATTAGAAAAATAAAATTTAAAACACAAACTAAAATATATATCAAATTTAAGCAAAGAATTTTCTTTTTTTTTTTATTTAAGAAAGCTGATTATTTTAAGTTGTAAATAAATTTAATAACATCTTTAATAATGATATTTTTTGAAAAAGAGAGATTAGTGAACGAGCACATAAATCCATAATGACGCAAAAAAATCCCTAAACATTCGTATATCTAAAAAAATGATCTAAAAGAGTATATTAGCTATTTTTCATGAATAAAGATCAAAATTTGATTCATAATTAATTTGAATTTTTTTAAATATTTCTTAAATTGATAAATCGTGAAGTTGATAAATGTGATTTATAAAAGAAGTGTTAAAAAAAAAAAACTCTTTAAATCCTATTTAAGGAAAATAAATCAATTATTATTATTAATGCTCATTCTCACTAATTATTAATCTATTCCCTTTAAGTTCCTTCAGTAAATCGCACAAAGTAATAATGTAAGCATTATCTTTCAAAATAGTAATTTAAATTTCTGATGATACAGGGTTATTTATAAAATTTCTCGGATGAATTCTCTTCGCAGATTTTTTGAAGCAAATGAACCGCTTCCGAGTGAATTTTCACAATAAAATAGAAGGAAAGAAATTGATGAACTCCAACTCTGAAGACGGATGGGTGCTTGACTGTAGAGCAGCTGCGCAGTGCAACAAAACATGCGTGCGTCTGCATATCGCTAAAAGCACTTGAAAGTGGATTTCCTTTGAAAATTCACTATTTACTCACTCAGAAGATATGTTCCATTCTTTTGAACAAAGTTTTGATAAACGGCAGTTTTAGTTTAAAGTTTCTTAACTTTGAAATCATTAGATAAATAGAATGAGCGTGAGTCTAAAGTGGATAACAATGTAATGTTTGTATTGTCTTTGATACCTTATAGACCTTGTTGAAATAAACATTTCCTTAAAAATAAAAGAGAAACATATCTTTGCTGGCTTTCGATTAGAGAATAGAAATCCAAAATTTTAAGTTTAACAAACAATTTAATAAATATAATCTTTATATGATAAGAAGATTTAAATTAATATAAGTATAAAAACGAAAAACATGATTCTGCTACAGTCCTATTAAAAACAATAAATTTTATTGTTATTTCTGAAAATAAAATGATAATCTATTATTACTTTACTAATTTGTGCAATTACTAGTTGAAAACGAAACAAAAAAAAATGATTAGCTTGAAAAGAACTTATTTCTTTCCTAAATAAGCCTAAATAATAGTATAAAGAATTCTTAATACAGTTTGTTGATATTTTTATATAAAAATGAAAAATATATTAAATGTAAATATATAATTTCTTGTGTTAAAAATACTTAGTCCTTGAAGAAAAATAAACTACTATCGTTTGATTTTAAAGCTTTTACGTAATCAAAACTTTTTCTTAACTTTAAATTAAGTTTTTTGTTATTTATAAAATGCTTGTAATACGACTAAACAAAATTTTTATTTTTAAAATTAAATTAAATTCAGAGTATTTTAAAAGATAAACTACATTAAATGTAAAAAATAATCAAAAATTTTACTCTAAAATTAGATGTATAAAAATAATTACATATATATATTTTAAAATATGTGAATTTGTGATATCCTTTTCTTGATGTCTTAATTAGTTTTGAAATTTGTACGAAATTTATATAACAGATGTTTCGTTTTTTATTGATATGTTTATCATGTTTCTTTTGTTCAACAAAGCAAAATATGTCAGTGAATAAGTTTTAAAAAATTCGAATATAGATTTTTATGGTAGAATAAGGTCAATATCAATCCCGTAACCTATTTTTGATGTTGTTATTATTGAAAATAAGAGGTAGAAGAATTATATCACGCCCGAATATCTCACAGAAACTGAAAAAAATTAGGCTAATCTTAATGAAGATTAATGACTTAGTAGTTATATTTAGCGAAATAAGTGAAGATCAACTTGACGTTAAAAACATTGGCATTGTTAATCCACACAGTGATCTGGGTAATTATCTAACTGAATAACTGAACGAAGTACTCGAATTAAGAGTATTAATATTTATCAAACTTATATTCTCAACTCTACTCACTCTTTTATATTCATATTATGAAATTATTTATGTACTATTATTGTAATTTAACTTGTAAATATTATTGTGCATTAACATATAAGGATTATAATTTTCAGCATCTACAAAACAGGTTGTTACAACCTAAGTAAATTATTAAATAAATTACTATTATTATTATTATTAATATTATTACTATTATTATTAACAATCTGAAATATTGCGGATTGTCTTCTTAAGATTATTAATTTCAAATATATTAGCCAAAAATCAGAAAGACATTTTAAAGTACTGTAACATTGTAAGACTATTTATTATATTTTTCTAATTCAGTCGAGTTTCAGAACATAGAATACTTTTGTTATTCAATCAAAAAAGTTTTGACATTAAACAAACACGTAACAGTTTTGTAACATTTAAACAACATAAATGTATTGAAATGAATCCCAGCTTCGTAATCTAAACCATAATCATAAATATACTCAAAAGTACCCCAATTATTGCTTGAACTGCAAAACAGCAGATTTTGTGGTATTACATAACCGTAAAAATATCAAAATCGATTTCTGTAAAGTACGATTATAGTGTTAAACATTAAGTTTGATACTAATTAATGATTCTTTGAATTACTTCAGAATAGTTTTTTTCCGATAATGTACACTGGATGTGTAATGGGCCAACACATTTCAATATGTCGATATTAAAACTCAATAAAAATTGCAAATTTCTTTCTTCTTTAACAAACAAATACAAAATACAATCACAAATATTGATTGAAATGAGATAAAGAAAAGATGAAAAATAAATAGTCGATCTTTATCCTTTCTCTTAGGAACTGATCCATTTTCTAATCACGTTTTTATGTTCAATATTAACATTCTGTTATTGCAAAAATATTAAGGATTCAGAAAAATAAGATTCAATTATAAGTAAAAACTCCTAAAAACTGTTGCTATTATTATTAATCATCATCATCTTCACATATCACAAAATAAATGTAAAATTAAAAATAAATTTAAAATACATTTATTACAAAGGAATTTTCGAAGAGACTATTTCCTTCTCTTCTTCTTCAGCTACAATAATTTATAACAAATATGGCAAGTAAAATCATGATAGTTATAACATTTCATTATAGTAACTATCATTTTAACAATTCATCTCATCTATTCTTACCTTATTATTACATCGAGAATTAAATCTTTGTCTAATTAATCTCTAGCTAAGTTTTCAATAACATTATTAACTTCAACACCATTGCTTCTATTTATGTTTCTATTTTCAGAATTTCGTATGTATAAACTTTCAATTGTTTTTCTCATTTTAAAATCTTTCTCAATGCATAAAATTTTAATTTCTTTATTAATGCAATGGGCTTTCCTGGAACAATGTTCTGCCATTTCTGATTTATCAAATAATTTGTTTCTAATGTAATATCCATGTTCCAGGGCCTTTTCTTTAATAGTTCTTTTGCTCTCCCCTAGATAAAACTTGTCACAATATAAACATTCTATTTTGTTTACTTTCCCCATTTCTCCTTTTTTGTCACTTTCAATAAATTTTTTATATAAAAAAATTCTTTAATTTATTATTATAATTAAATCCAATATTAATGTTAAAATCTCTGCAAATTTTTTTCAATATTAAACTATTTTGATTAAGGTAAGGAATGAAAAACCTTTTCTTTTCTGTATCTTCATTTAATTCATTAATTTTGAAAGTATTATATTTTTGGATATTGGAATTAATGAATTTTTCATTGTATCCATTTTTCTTTAGAATTATTTTCATGTTCTTGATTTCATTCTTATAAAATTCTTCTGTGCTAGATGATCTGTCAATTCTTCTTAAATAATTATCAATTATTTTTCTTTTGATATTTATACCGTGATATTTACATTTTTAATTTTACATTTATTTTGTGATATGTGAAGATGATGATGATTAATAATATATCTAGAAGGAGTGAAATAAAGAAGAAATACGGTATGTACATTTATAACTCTTACTAAGTTTTAAATATAATAAAAAATTAAATAAGTAAATAGATAAATAAATAAATAAATAAATAAATAAATAAAAATAGATTAATTAAAGAAATAGGAAATACATTCAGTTAAATATTTTCTTTATATGAATATTAATAAAATAATATTTTATTTTATTAAATATTTTATTTTATTAATAATAAAAAATATTAATATTTTTTAAGACAATTTTGCTGTAAACTGAGCGTGAAACGAAAAAAACATATTCAAAGCATTCGACCGAATCTCTTAGAAAATATTGAGTAAAATATAAGATTTAAATAGAGCCATATTTTATCAATTAATTGTTTTATTTTCTGTTTTTGTTTTTGTTTTTTTTTGTTTTTTTAAATTACAGGAAACCTTGTAATATGTATATAACGAAAATTTCTCGAGAATTTATTGTTAGTTATTTTGAGAATACATTTAACTTTTTTGTTCTGAAGATAACCCAATATCTAATTCATTTGTTAATGAAATAACATAAAAAAACCTCCCAACATTTTATCTTTACGGTAAACTTAACTTTGTGCTGAGCTATGATTCATCCAAATAATGTGATAATTCATTGTTCAATCAGGTCAATGAATCGCTGTCCTCTTGTTTCGCATATTTTGTTATTCATTATCATAAAAGTCAATCAGCTCTGATGGTTTTCTTGCAGTTCAGCCTCAAGTAATTGGCAAAGGCACATTGACTTAATTACGGGACAACTTGTGCTTAGGCAGAGCTCTACACTTGGAAACCAAGTTAGACGAACGTTGTTTAGTCTGCTCTTCTGGATAATATTTCCCGGTAATCCATTTAATTTAATCTTCTCCCCCTCTTGCCACTAAGTCGCTTGTGAATCTTCCGCCTGCGCACACAGCTCTCATCATCATCGCTCGCAGAAGTCGGGGTTGGGGGTTGAGATCGGGTGCGGGTGGTTTGGCGCCAACCCTCCATCATCATCCCATTCTATCTCTTAGCGTCGAAACCTATCTACTTACGGAAAGTAGACACCAAGAAAAGGACAGACCCTAGAGTCCATGATTGTGTTTTGTTTACTATTTATTTGGTACAATGCAGTAAATATAAGGTTAAGAACGTTCGTTTTTTTCGTATAATTCTCAAAGACTGTTTCAACAGTATGTTTTTCATTATAAAACAAAATAATTTCAATATTTTTATAAATTTACGAAACACAACGTTTCCTTTATTAATATATCGATGTAATTGATAAATTCTTCGATCTTTGCAACTTTTTAGTAATCCTTTTGAGCCTGCGTAAAAGCTGGCACTTCAATTACTTGGTTCATTTAGGTAGTGAATTTATTTTCTTTTCTTAATATTTCGAGGCACCATTGTCTTTCTTTCCTTTGCAACATTTTTATCGCGATGAATAAAAAGAAGTTTGTTAAGAAAAATAAATCTCCATTCAAAAACCGTCACTAGAGAATTCGGGAAAATAAAGAGAAATATTAACTGTAAATTTTATTTACAGTTTTCAAACAGCAACGTTCAAACAATTAAATGTATTTCAAGAAATGACTTGTTCTTCAATTTCAGATTTTTCATTGTCATTCATAAGTGCTTTTGGCTTCAGTTCATCTTAGATGAAGTCTTAAGTTCTTTTTGTTTTCTTTACAATGTTGCGCTCGTCTTTTGGTGACTCTGTGGGTGATACAACATGTGGATGTTCGCAAACTTGGTTTTGAGTGAAGGCGAGCTTTTATTCACGAAGGAGGGGGCGTGCTGTGTATAACATGGACCATGTCCGTTGAGGCGTTGCGACTTCAATCAGTTAATAAGTGGTACGAAGATGTCTCCCATTGTCGTAGAAACTCTTATCTATCCGCCTCTGTTCTGATGGACGCATTCGGCCAAATGGAGTGAACAGACGATGCGTAAATCCGTTGGCCAAACAACCTCTCCCGGCGAATTATGAGTGATTAAGTTGATGGTCGAGAGTCACCGGGGTTGAACGGGAATCCCGAGCCATTGGGCAAAATGTGAGACGGCCCTTTATTTACGAGCACTTCGCCGGCCTACGACGTTGCAATCGCCGCTTCTTGACTCTCTCTCTCTCCGCAGTCTTTCCTGAGAGGAGGAGGTGGATGAGGTTGTTATGTTTTGCACACATTGCCTGTATTCATTTCTGAAAATATTTCAGCCCACCCTATCCTCCTTCTGTAGGGATCTTTAGCAAAGAAGTCGTTCATATTCGTGCGATTTTTCTCATCGCTCTCCGTATCAAGACCTTTGCAAATTAGGATAATAGAGACCCAATCTTATCTCTACAACGCCTCAGTTCGTTCGCACATCATTATAAATGGTCACAAAGTGGAGTCTCTGATCCTCGGATGATATTTTCAAGCAATCGCCTAAATTCTTCGGCTTCATAAACACTTCACGCTTCTTGTATTGAATTTAATAGCTCTCGAAACACTTTTTCTATAAATATTGTGTATAAACTCTTTTGTGAAATTAAACAGTCGTTGTGAACAAACTTAATAAACTTTAGTCTGTGAAGATTCATCTCATCAGTACATCTTAATAAGTTTTTAACGGACGGTTGCATCTGTAGCAATTAGAGCTGTTTTTCAAAGATGTGAGAAAATGAAGTCATTCTAAATGCGGAGCACAAACCGAATTTCTCACTTTTATTTTGGTCAAGACTTAAAATAGCTCCGTCTATTCGAAGACAACATTTGTGAACTATTACTTAATCCTAATTAAAGAGTTTGTTTGCTGTAATCTTGATACTGCCTGAAATGTCTACATTTAAAGATTACAACAAGAAATGATAATAACTAGATCGTACACCCTTTGATAACGTATGTTAACACAACTTGTAGCTATTCTTTGAATTACTGTACTCTAAAAACTTAAACATATTTCTCAATTGAGTGACACAGTTTTTTCTCTGAGCAAATACAAAAAAGTTAAGTTTCGTGACAACATCTAGAAAAAGAAGGGAAGATAAAAATAAATATACATTAAGAATTCTTACCAAAGGAACTGAAAGGGTAGAGTAATTTTCCTTTTTATTTGCCTAAATTTTCTAGGAAATTGAGATTTATCAAAGTAATCAGTCTATGTGTGTATGAATCATCTTGAAATTTGACATGCATATTTACGGACAAGATGAAATCTAACGTTTATATTAATTTTTTTATTTTATCAGGAGGTGATCTTTACCGAGAATTTTGTATGTGATGAAGGTAAATATTCTCTTAAAAAGACTTGTAATCAAGCAGTGGATTTCGATGCCTGAAACAATGACTGTTAAGCCTTTTAACCAATGCATCGATTTTGTACGTACTTTGATTTGATTAAAATTATTGAATTTAGTCAACTCAATGTGGATTTTTATAGGAAAATTTCTGCTGTTCGTAGATGATATAATTTAAAAATAAAGGGAGGCCTTTGCATTAGTTTCATGATTTTGAAAAATAAAAAAACAAAAAATCTAAAACGTTTTAAGGAAATAAGCTTCCAGAAGCTTTTTTTCAGGAACATTTTTTGTCTCAAATACGAATCTGAAGTGGCAACTAAATGACTCTTTGGTTTACTCATCAGAAATAATTATCTTTAAAAAAAAATAGCAGCACCCTTTGGTTATTTATTATTGAAACAAAAGCTTTTGAATGAGAATTTGAAACAACAGTTTTGCTGAAGTTAAAATTACCTGAAATTTTATTAATAAAATATTCTGAATTTTTAATTTAATTGTACACGCCGGATAAAATTGATGAAAAGACCTGTTTGTGGCTGCGAACTGGAATTTGTGCAACCTTGGTTTAACCCATCGCATACACAAGTCGTGAGACATTATAGTCATCTCGAGGGCAGTCGTAGATGTATGACTGCGCCCTCATTTTCAATTAGTTTGTAAGACTGATTTATTTGCAAACTGCATATGGAAACTCTACAGTAAATGAACTTTTGGTTGGAACATTTCTCTTGGCATCACTTCTATGAGCAAATAACGAACTGTTGTTCTGTTTAAATGACTGCAATGATTGCTGCAGATTTTTCTCTTTTGTTTTCTGTTGTTTGGTCAATTAGGAACTTTCAGAATCTCTTTAAAACTCTGTGGAAAATAGGGAGATGATTTTCATCTTAAGAAGAAATTAAATCAGAAATTCATTTTATATAAAAGTAAATACAAATACTTCTAAATTAACATTATGTTAATCTTTCTTATTAGCGTGCCTTTATTGGCAATCTTATCTAAATCAGTGATAAAAAAGTAAAATTCTTTAACATCTTTTTCACTCGGTTTTTGGACGACTCTTGTCTTATTTTCCATATCAATGCATTTTCCATTCAAACAGCAGAATCCACGATATTCATCTTTTTACTGAATCGCTTTTTAATAGAAACATGGCTTTGTTGAAAGCAAGAAATAAAAGCAGCATAACAAGGATAAGGTGATTCGTAATCTACGTTTAAACATACGGAAAAAAAAAGAAAAACCAAACAAACCCGGAAATGCAATTTTTGAGCGGAATATGGTTGGGATTTCGAGCGAAGGTGACGTTGTACTCTACGTCTGCATCCGTCCGGAGCAAAAGGCTGTGTCCGTTCAATCAACCGCAGCTGTACGGTGGGGGACGGCGGCAACACACAAGCGAGGTTATCTCCCGCGCAAGAAAATTCGGAATTGAAAAATTCCCCCCCATTTAAAGCCAAATAAAAAAAAAAGAAGTAATCGGTTTCTTTGCCAATGTCAATTCCGAATGAAATGCGAAGCGACATCTGTTTAGAGAATCCCGCCTCTCGTGCAGAGACAGGCCTTTCACAATGGAGTTCTGAAGACACTATCGGAACCCCACCCCCACATACCCTTCCTCCCACAAGATACGGCTCCCGCTTTGCATTTATACATGAACGAATTTAATTAAATCAGCAGCGACTAAAAATTGCCGGTGCACGATATGAAAATCATTTGAAAGGTAAAACCTGCTTCAGGAAAGTTAGACCCAAGTCCCTCCCCTCATCAGCCATTGACGGAGCTTTTGAGCCGAACAATTTGCGATTGCTGATAGGAACGCCTGAAAAACAAGCGGGAAGCATTATATATCATATAACCAACGGTATGGAAATGAAAAAGAAAAAAAGAAATCCCGGCTGTAAACTATTCTGCTGTAGCGGAGACCGGGGCCAAATGGACCTAGGGGTAGAGTGGACCGTTGACTTTAGTAATTCGTGTAGATTCTAGAATGCGCCAAAAATTGGAAAGAAGGTTGGTGCTATAGTGGCGCTGCTACCACAAAAGCGTCAGTGAATTCGGCTTATTGGTGACAGTGAGGTGATCGATTGTTTTGTTTTTGTCCAGGTAAGTAAATGTTAAGTGTTGTTTTTACTCTAATATTGCCGTTCAGCGATGCATTGAATAACAAAACCGTAATATTCATATTGAAGGTGGTAATCTAAAGATCCTTTTAAGCTGTAGTATGAATTGAATACTTAAAGTAGTCGATAGTTACAACTGAAGGAAATGGGCAATGGGGCAGACTCGACCGAACGACACGAGGCACATTGGACCAGGGGTCCACTCTGCCCCGCTGTTTTTACAATAAAATATTTTGGCACTATACATTATATTCTTTTTCTGTATTATATATTTATTAGGCCTATTATATTATATTGTATTATATTATTACATATTACATTTTTTTGTATATTTTTTTTACGTAGGCTATTATATATTGTGTGTAGCCTATATTATTAAAGGATAATACCCCTTTAGTAATTCCTTTCAGCAAGTACCGTAATAGGGGAAGATTTCGTGCGAAGGCATCTTAATCTTCGAAAATAGCCAATTTACACATTTAACTGTTATTAAAATCTAATTAAAAACTATGTAAACTGTCAAGTTGTGGAATTGGCAACATGACACGATTAAAATCTTGGTCTCTGAGGGAATATATTTTGATTTTTAATAATTGTATTGTTGTAATTATGTATTTGAATTTTTGTATTTGGTTAAGTCTTGTATATTATTATTGTGATATTTCATGGTTAAATGTTATTTTAATTGTTTGAGCTTATTTAGAAAACAATATGTGCGAAAGAAAAAGAAAACTTCGAAAAAACAGTTGTGCGTTGATTGAGTGATCACGTGGTTTTATCTGTTTCGTTTTCCCATGGGAATAAAAAGGAGAAAAGTTAAGTACACTCTGGCGGGAAAAATCAGATCAGTTGATGAATCTGAAACACACGGGCAAAAAGTACACCCAATCAGTCTAAACATTTGAGGAGAGGTAGTGTATTCTAAAACACACACAATTACATCCCTGAGTGAATTAACATAATTTTCAGTAAGTGAAACTCTAAATTAAATATAAATTCTATACACACTTTGTTACATTAGAAAGCATTAAAAAATGGCATAAGTAACAATATAATCTTAATAATCTTAATAGAGAACAAAAAAAGGTCAACGGCAATACTGACGGATACGCCAGTAAAAAAAGCTCTGCTAGAAGAGCAACGAAAATCTAAAGAAAGAAAAGAAAGAGTGGCAACGAAAAACATGACTCGGCCAACAGTCTCTAAAAGCAACATAAACAAAAAAACAAATAGAAGCAAAGCAAGGGGATAAAGAGGAAACAATTACAGATGATTAGTGATGATGAAGATGATGAAGATGCTGTGCGGCTCTCCTGTTTGAAGAACTTTAAAAAAAGCAAACCTTGGCAGGAGTGGATTCAATGTACGCAGTGCAAGAGATGGGCCCATAGTTCCTGCGTAGCCAATTATATTCGGGGTTTATTTTACGAATGCCTCAACTGCAAAGAAGATTTCTCTAGTGAAAGTGATTAATTAATTCAATGTAAACCTATTTGATATTATTCATTTACGACTTTCAACTGCATAATGATTATTTTAAATTTTCACTTGAATATGTAATACCTTAGGTAGTCTATGTTAAGTTAAACTTTATTTCATGATATCCTAAATGGCACGTTATTTTATATTCAATAAAAAATACTTACTTTAAATGTTGTTATTCAATAAGATTAACGTGTGTGAATCAGGTTTGGTAAGTTCTTTAGCCAACACACAGTCTAAAAAAGTGATTAAAATAAAAACATATATACAATAAAAAAATCAGACTAGTTTCGCCACGTCGCTGCGTGGCAACTTCAGTGAATGATATTGGATTGACCTCCAGCTTCTTTAATAGGCGAATATCCCATCAACAGCCAATGGTAAGCATGGTCTCACGGACCAATTGTAGAGATTATGCAAATGCTGTTTTTTTTAGTACGAGAAGCACTTGCGCGCCTGGCGGAGATCGTCTGCACTGATCCTGTCGATGATAGATGTAAGCACGTGTGTGTGTTTATCAACACACAAGTGGCAGCATTTTTTTTTTTTTTTTAATGATCTTTTGGTTTTTTCCTGAAACCATATTGGTAAATACTCCTCACGGAGACGCAGTCATTGATGCAGGAAGTAGAGGATGCTATCATTACGGACTCTTGACATTTGCGTCAAATGTTGTTATTCTTACCCGGACCAACGTGACCCATTGGGGGGGTCCAGCCTGCCCCGTGATCGGAGCAAAATCTCTTAACAAAAAAAAGAAAAAAATTCCACAAAAAAAAGTGGACCGCTCTGCCCCGGTCCGTATGATCAGTAACTAATGATGTTCTCATGTTTACTTAGAAGACTTTAATTCCTATTCTTAGTCGTAGACATATCTTTACAAAAAACAAGTGGAAGAAAGTGTTGAGTTTTCAATTTGAATCTTGGTTTTTTTCATTATATTTTTATCAGATAAAAAAAACTAAATAACTTTTGTAAATTTGACTGTGTAAGAAGTTATCGACTATTGCTGATAGTTTATTCAAAAAAAAAAAAAAGAATCAGAAAAAGTATTGTTATGACATTACTACACATTACTACTATCACCTTATCCTTGTTACGCTGCTTTTATTTCTTGCTTTCAACAAAGTCCTATTTCTATTAAAAAGCGATTCAGTAAAAAGATGAATATCGTGGATTCTGCTATTTGAATGGAAAATGCATTGATAAGGGGAACAAGTACATTTCCCTATGCTATGATATCCATTTTATTCTATAAAGTATGACTGCTATCTATTTCTGTAATTTATAAGAAAAAACTTTATGAATGTTCTTCACATCACGGATATTAAAGTTTTTAGAGATGATAATGTGTTGATGTGAAGATTTTTAGAACATTTACGTGAAATTCTATTTTTTTATAAAAACTTTATGAATGTTTATTTTCTAGATTTTTCTTAAAAGAAGAATCCTTATTCTTAATTGTAGATCTAGGTTTTCGATTTTGAAAGAAGAAAAATTACGTTTTGAAAAATTAAATTTTAGAGATGGTAAAAGATCTTAATAATAAAATAATAATAGGCCGTGCTGGCGTGGCCGTGCAGTTTAGCCGGCGGGCTGCCGTTGTGGCAGATGCGCCAGTACCCGGGTTCGAATCCCGGTGGTGGCATGGCTGTTTCTTTCTTCTTC
>JAFIDM010009631.1:362923620-362953018 GCA_023159025.1 Thereuonema tuberculata
ACCCGGGTTCGAATCCCGGTGGTGGCATGGCTGTTTCTTTCTTCTTCTGTGTTTCGTCCGTTTCCCACCTAGGACTTACTATCTCAGGGTTATCCTGGACGGGTTATAATTCTCGTCCCCCCTTTCTTGACTTTCACTAGCCTCGCCCTGACGTTGTCAGGTTGAGCTAATTATGTGGTCCCTAGTTGGCCAAATTCGATAAAAGGAAGGAAAATAATAATAAAAAGATGGCTGTTCGATTGTTTAGAAATTGCTATTTGAATTTCGAAGTTCTTAAATTTTGTTTTATTGAAATTATATTTATTTACTTTGTTAACATAATAAAAATTTCACAGTTTTAATTTAAGTTTTCAATCTTTAAAATTATAATCTAAATAATTAACAGTCACGCAGCTTAGTTTTTGCAAATTAAGACTCTCTTTAATAGTTGTTCAGAGAAATTATTTTAAAAATTAACAGTAACTATGTGAATTACGATATTAATTAATATTCTTGCAATTGCGTCATTATCTGGCGAGATTTAAAATACTATAAAAGCAGTAATGATCTTATAAGGTGAAGAGACTTTTATAATATATTCATTATAATTAAAAAAAAAAAAAGATTATCATTTATTTAGCAGTAAAGCAAATTTGTGTTGATCAGATATAAGCATTAAATTTATAAAATTGATATATACGATTCGATAAGTTAAATGATTGCTTAAATTCTAAATTCATGTTATTATACTTTTACAAATAATTCCATTGAAGAAGTTCCCTAAAATCAATGAATAACTTTTTTTCCTTCCTCTTCTGATGACTCGGTGTTTTTTTTCCGATTATATACAGTGCTTCTCGTCAGAAAATTTAAATCATGTCTTTAATAACTCAGAATAATCTTCGTGATTCCGGAGCAGGGGCAGGAATTTGTTTTGATTTACATTAAACCTTATTCAAATGCGAAATAAAAAAACTTCGTTGGTTCAACGATGATGCTGATGATGGAAAAATAAACATAAACATAAATAAAAAAATAAACATAAGTAAAAAGGTTGATTCTTGAGTTTTTTTTTTTTTTTTCATTTTCTTTAGATAGAAATTAGATATATGTATACAGATATCTACAAAACAAAATAAAATGAAATGAATAATACATTAAGTATAAAAAAATTGTAAATTCATCGAGAAACAATAACAAAATATTGGAAACACAAAAAGTAATAAGGCTGCCATTATATTCAAATGTACGATCATGAAAATTCAGTATTCCACATATAAAACATTGTTGTTGTTGTGTTTTGTTTTTTCAATGAAGAATTTTATCTTAGTTTTTTCTTTAAAAATTAAAATTAAAATATTTTTGAATTCCAGAGCCCATCAGCAATAAACTAAACACCTTAGGCCTTTTTGTGCTATTTTAAAAGTTTGCTATTTAAGAATGATGTAATATTCCGCATAACAAGAAAGAAAAATCCTAATGGGAAATAATAAGAAAACCTAGAATTTTGAAATAAATGAGTATTATAATATCTAACACCAAAGTAAAATAAATTATATTTACTAAAATTATATTTATATTATTGTAAATATTTCATATTTACAATAATTATTTGTAGGTTTGGATTAGAAATACTTACATGTTTTATTTGTAGGCTTATTTCAAACGATAGCAATTCTAACACTCGCCGACCAAATCATATGTTATGCAACGTTAAGAAGAATATGCCAAGAATCGTGAACAAACAGTTAACGTGAAGTGATAAAGGCATAGATGTGAGCATTGTTAAGCAATGAGCTCGAGGAATAAAGAGTGAAATCAATGGGAGAACAAGATGGATTCTGAATAAATAAAGACGTTCTCGAAATTTCTGCCTTCGCAAACGAATAGGAATTATATTGTAATTGAATTCCTAATATTCTATGGATGTACGTACGCTGATTACTGGATGTAATTATATCGGGAGAGATTCGTATAATTTGCGTGATTCCAAGGGAGAGAAAAAAGTCGCAAATAGAATTCCCATATTGTTCCAATGCTGAAGACATCGAGATTCATCGAGTCAACGTTAATCGACCATTAAGGGGAGTCATTCAATGTTGATATCAAAGACTAAGGGATGTATCAGAAGATCATCGAATATAAGTAATTCTTTTCTTTCCTAACACGGACGGGTTAACAGAGAAGATTAGATCTTTCATCGTAGAGTCATCGAAGAATCTAGAATTAGAGTTAAAGAAGTTATATGTGCAAGATTAAAGATAAAGACTTTAATTACAGATAGGAACACATTAACTAAAGAGACTTTAACTAAAAGTAACAGATAAGGGTTAACGTATGCAGACAAGAAAAGACTTTATTCGTTGATGATATTTATAGTGATAGATATACAAGTGAATAGAAAGGACAGACGTAATTGTATATAAATTGTTTTCAAGAGAATATACAAGTTTACGTAAATCTATTTGCCTTGATTCGTGTTTTTAATATCTTAGCTCGACATCTTTAAATCAATAATCTTATGTTAAAAAGGTCCTTAGGAGTAAAGGTTACAGAGTTATTTTATTCAATCTAAGAAATCATTTTTAATAAAATAATTTCTACAACGCCCCCTACATTATTTCTAACTAACAATTCAATATATTTACAAATATATAATTCAATATAAATATATTTACAGATTAGATCATTTTGGCAGAAATTATTTCTTTGTTCCCATTAGAAACCTATTTAAGTTAAAACTTAAAACTTAACTTAAAACTTAACTTAAAACCTAATTTTATACACACGTTAAAAATCGATATAATGTTAATACTAACAAAATAGAACAATTTAACATTAAGTTTTTTTTTGTCTTAATCTCTTTGTGAAGATTTTTATTAACACAGACAATTAACGTTGGTTTATTTTTTTAAACATTAACATTTTTGAAAGAAAATCTTTGTTTATGTTAGTAATCTAGTATTTAATTCTTAAAAACTTCGTTAATCCGAACTAATTGAAATTAAAGGTTCTGATTTTCAGTTATTTGAATTGTTGAGTAAAATATTCTTTAAAGAAAAAAGACAATAAAAACAACAATGTTAATATGTTGAAATTTAGCTTTACAAATTTCCTTTTGATTAAATAATTATTATTCTATTGTTTAAATTTGATAACTTGGAAAATTCATTGTATCATTAAAAAAAAATCACAATAAAATTACATTCATGATATCATGCTATTAATAAGCAAAAAACGGATGTGCGGATGTTTGTTTGTGTGTCATCAAAGTGGAGAGAGCGGAGAGAGAATATTTTAAAGTGTACTTTTAATTTTATTAGTGTATTTGTAATTTAATTTTAAAAATACGCTAAAAATGTATAAACAAATTAGTATAAACTTTTGCATCTATTCATTTAGTGAATAATAAAACAAAATGAACTAGAAATAATTCCTACGCCCCTATATGGCATTGTGGGGCACTCTCATAGGCTTAATTTCGAGGAGCCTATTATTTTAGGGCAGGAGATTAACTTATTTCTCCGAGAGTGCTAGGAAAGCATGTTGATATTAAAAAAAATCAAGAATCATATAACGATGGTCTTTCGGTCAGCGCTGTGGCGCTATATATAATTGCCATAATTAGAATATATAATATAAAATAAAAGTTCAGCAAATAAATGTAGGAAGAATTCCAGTGTTTCTGAAAAATTTCACAGTATTTCAAAAATGTGGTATTTGTTTTACTTCCGTGAATATTTCATGGGTTGCAACTAGTTTTGAATTATTAACGAGAACGCTGTTTTCTTACTATAAAGAAAGAAAGTAAATAAGTTGTTCGTTCATTGAAATTTAATTAAATCAATTAATCCATTTTATTTTATTTATTACTTAATTGTGACATCTGACTTCCATATTCGGACTGATTGTGTGTTTGGATATTTGAGAATTCCAGTATATTCTATCTGTAGGAGAAACAGAATGACGTTTGTTTTTTTTATTTCCTGTCTATTTATTGCTTCCGAACTTGATGGAATCAATTGGATTTACTAGCACTGCATTGATTACTTGTTTGCTTTGCTCTGATAACCATTTGTCTGACTGTTTACCAGATCTGCGAGTGATTATTCTGCTAAACTTTTAATGCTGTTATCTCAACATTTGCAATTAATGACATTTAATTAAAAAGATATCAAAGGAATTCGATTTTATTTTAGTTAAAACAAATTCTATTGACCTCATCAATATTCATTCAATTCAAATGTCAGTTCTTGTTTCCAAAACGAAAACAATGGAGAAGAGCGAGATTTTAATATTTATTTGTTTTTTTAGCAAATGACCAAAGTCGCTCTATAAAAAAAGAAAGAAAAAAAATTCTTAATTGATGAATTATATTACAAATGATATCATAGCATTTACGTCGTGAGTACAGTATGAGACTAACAGAAAGGCAGGTATAGATTGTTTAAACAAATTATTATTATATTACAATAATACATATAATTCAAAGGATTCACCTTTTAGTTTTTTTTTACTATTACGAAGTCATAAATAATACCCAAAGTATGTACAGTTTCTTTCTATAAGACGAGTACTAAAAAACTAGAAGTCGCTTCGCTCCGGAACCCTTGCATGTATAGCATTAAAAAAAAAAACCTTTATTTATTTAGCAAATTAATATGGAGATCGGAGAATACACGACTTCCCAGCTCGTTATGGGCTTCTCCGCTTAACTCAAGTGTATTGCGCGTTGGCACTCACACGGGGGATTGCCGCAAAAACACTCCATTTTTGCGTGTATCTTCCAAACGCAGAAACGTTTGTTAATGACTGATATACCGTTCGATAGAACTTTCAAATACCAACATTTTCTCAATATAAAGTTCTCTTCCAACTTTTATACGTTTAAATTGAGAAAAAGTCAAAATTTGACCCTTTAAAAGGCGCCATCTTGGAAACCAATACCTTTTTTCGAAAGATTTTTGTAGCATTTTGTTTGTCTTAAAAAGCTCTACATTTTATCCATTTACATGACCAATCTATCTCTTATAGTTTGGTCACAAAATTGGAAAAACGTAAAGTCTTATGACAATGGCAGACAGAATAACGCTTTTATAATATAAGATAATTAAATTGCTTGTTCTAATTTTAATTAGCTGATGGCTGGTGATATTTCTTTCGAATATTGGATTGTGTCTTAGGTAAAGTTTAAGAATTCATTAGTTACTTTTACATGTTCATTTTGAATACATAAATCATTGTAGAAAGTTTTCGTGAGTTGTCAAGAAATGCTGCCATCAGGGCAGGCGTCTGACTATTTTGCGCCCTAAGCAAGGCCAGATGTTTGCACATCTTCGCATAAAAAAAAAAAAATCTCCAACTTCGATTTTTTAAGAACAGATGAACAATGAGCTATTATATTTTCCTTGTATTATGTTTTTTCTTAAACAACTAATTTATATAAAACTGCGACACTCTGAGATCTGCGCCATAGTCTGCTGCCTAGACGCGACTAATTTTAATCGTAACCCTAAAGCCTCAAGACTTGAAAGATAAAGCTTGGCATGGGTAAGGTATTTCTTCCATAAGTAACGCATTTCAACAGTGGGTTTCTCTTTGGTCATAGGCCTTGGATGGGAATTTCCTTTCTCAAAATTTTAGATTTTAGTACGAACACTATAGTTATTTTTTTATATATACAGAGTATTGTAATTGTTTCAAAGCCATGGAGAATCAAATTTTTGAAATCATGATGGAAGATATACTGCAAAAATTGATTGAAACCTCAAACATGAAGATGAGATAGAGGAAGAATTGTTTTAGAAACCATTTGCTATTAACTGAATATTGAAATGAATAATGAAATACTGAAACGATATAGATGTAGTATATGAAGAATTAATAATATTACTAAGTATATAAACGGCGTTGTCACAAAGGCCTCTCACCTCTGAGTACATGGGTTCGGTTCTCTTGTGGGTTTAGTGATGGTGGACGATCCGCGCTGGCCAGGTTTTCTCGGGCTTCTCCCACCATTCTTTCTCAGTCTTTCTCTCCGTCTATCCTTATTTCCGTGGGATAGTATAATAGACCAACGCAGGCTTCCCTGCACTCACACTCACAACACACACACACAGACAGATATAAGTATATAAAACAATTTTATAAAGTAACATTAAGAATTCATAGTAATTAACTTTAGGAGTTCTTAATATATAGAAAATCTAGTAAAATGGATATGTTACGTAAATATATACGATTAAGGAAAACAAACTCCTACTACTTCAATGATAATCAATATTTCGTCCTATTTATTCCAAGGACTTCTTCTGGATGCCATGTAAATAACCAAAAACAAAACTAAGGCATAAAAGAGAAAACCTTCTCTTTTCTCTACAATAACAAATTAAAATATAAAACAAATAACTTCAATAACATGAAACATGACATTAACAATAAAAATAAAGAAACAGAAATAAATATTATTAACAAATTCGTTTGAATAAACATGAGAGATTTATTATTATTATTTTGAAGAATCACAGACAATATCAAACGAATTTGTTAATAATATTTATTTCTGTTTCTTTATTTTTATTGTTAATGTCATGTTTCATGTTAGTGAAGTTATTTGTTTTATATTTTAAGTTGTTATTGTAGAGAAAAGAGAAGGTTTTCTCTTTCATTCTTTATTTTTGTTTATTTATATTGTATCCAGAAGAAGTCCTTGGAATAAATAGGACGAAATATTGATTATCATTGAAGTAGTAGGAGTTTGTTTTTCTTAATCGTATGTATTTATGCAATTTATGATAACTAATAGATTATGTGTTGGATATGTTACGATTTACATATCACTGACATTACAATTTTCAAAATACTAATTTTTCATGCAAGTTTTTAAATATTTTAGGAATGCTTAGTAATTTGGATTTGTTAAATCTTAAGTTCGTAACAGAAAAGCGTTACTTATTTTACTCACAGGTGTACTTCTTAGATCAATAGCAACCAGCACTACATGAATGAGAGAATACAAAATATATTAACTAAGACTGTTTACGTGCATCACGGCATTCTTATAATAATAATATTATATAATAATTATAATATCAACAGTTGCAACAGTATTATAATTATTAACAATTGCTCTTGTTAAATTTCTACGAAAATATTTTATTCAGAGTCATTATCAATTATTAATGTACTAGCGTATATCAACAATTACGAAAAAACAATATGACGACTTTTAATTGAGGTACAGTATTTTAAGTAGAAAGTTTTTTTCTGTGTTTAACTACTTTTTTTTAATTCTTCATTCATATCGAGAAATGTCTCTAACGACTCTTCAGTTCATCCCTGAGGGCGAGCTTCTGCAACTAATGCTCATCTGGCTGCGCTTCTGGTAGACTTAAAAAATGAACATTGAAATTTAAATTTTAATCTAGTAGGCTGAAATTAATGATTTCTTTTTTCTATGGCTCTTCTCCCATTGAATCACACACACAGAGGGAGTAACAAGAGATACTTTACAACAATAACTTGAATGTAGTCCTGTGGCCTAATGGAAAAGACGTCTGATTTCGGATCAGAAGGTTGCAAATTCAATTCCTGTCGCGGACGATTCATTGTAGAAATTATTTCTATTTTCAGAGGAGATTAAAATTATTTTCCAAACTCAGGAAGTGCTTTACGGAAGTGCATTAGATACAGAGAGATTTGGAAAACTATACTGCAAAAGAGATTAATTTTTTTTTTTTTTAAATTTTTTTTTAATTTTTTTTTTTTTATTAACATAGATAGATAACACAGTATAATCCCGTTAGGGAGGTGTCCCTATCAACGGGTTCTTAGATTTACATAATTTTTTTTTCTTCTTACAATATATATTTACATAGTATGCATTTGAAAATGTATAAGTTATAAGTCTACAAGATTGTAAAGATAGGAACAAAAAAAAAAGAAAATAACAATAATTAAGAATAGATGGGTTGACATATATAAATAAATGATTAATTATTAGTATTGAAGGTATTCTTCGAATTAATTTATCATACTTGAAATGTCTTGATACTTATTAGTTTTATTAATAGTTAAGTTAATGACTCGATCAGGCCCTGAGGACCGCACGAAACTGAAACCAGTCCGTGTAGGCCTAGGAGGCCGCTGGAAGGTAGGCTCCAGTGTTTATATAATAGTACCATTTATTAAAGCATCTGAAATTTTAGTTTTTTGTTTTACTTTGGTGTTTATTTTTTTTTTCTTTTTATTTCTCCATTTTGATGTTTAAATTCTTCTAAAGAGAGATATTTAGAGGAAAAGAAAAACAAATAAAATAATTAATAACATAATTACCCTACTTTTTTTTTTTCAAGTATTTTCAATAAGCCATTTTTTAAGGTTTTTTTTGACAACAGATATTTTTTGATGTTCTGAGAATATATTTATCTTCATATCATTTATAATTCTTTCTATATTGAAGTTTATATTTCTGTGCCCGTAACTATTAAAAATTGGAGGGTATGTTAGTTGTATTTTATGGTTTTGTCTAAGATGATAATTTTGATTACAGTTATTCTTTATTTGTAATATGTTATAGTAGTTTTGCATTATTATGTTATATACAGGGTGGTCCAAACGGTGATGTCCAAAAATTTTTTTTAGATTCCTGACATCTGGAGGTACAAGGAAATACCCCATGTGTGTAATGGTTTTTTTGTGTAGTTTTCGAGTTATGAGTACTTTTGTATATTTTGTGAATTTTCGATGGAACCACCGTCAAACTGATGTATATTGCAAAATATGGAATATGTTGTGAATGTTTTTGTCGTAGCATACTCCGCATAATGTGTACTGTCACATAGAAAATACCCAGCGTCCTACCAATAAGGGAAGGTTTACAAATTTCAATCGAAACTGAGAAATGTAGGGTAGAGTGAGACAGAGTGCAATTTTGAACATCAAAAAAAAAAACTAAAAACAACGTTCCATGACATCGAAGGCAATTTGAGAAACTTCGCGGAATCCTAAGCTTCCTAGATCATGAAAAAAAACTTGGGCTTAATAGGCATGTTGTAGCCTAAATCAGCCTTCAAATGTACAAAGGTGAAACTGTCCCGAGATGGTATTATTGGTAAACGTGCCATCCACAAGATTAAGAAGCAAGGAAATTGCTCAGTTACCAAAATAAACATTACCAAATCTACGTAGATTGAGGAAAGAATGATAAGACGTATGATTTATGTTATGATATGATACCGTTATTATTGATAACTAATAATTATGGTGGGTAATTCAAGGAGCAGTATTCCTAAGTACGAAAACAAATACAAATGTTAGACGAAACGGTATTTTACAATGTTCGAAATGTCCACCTCCCGCTTCAATGCATAGTCGACAACGCCTTACAAAGTTTTGTTGCAAACGTCGAAAAGCACCTGCATTTGCTCTGATTCGTATTTCGGCCTGTCGTAATTGTTCTCGCAGCTCTGCTTCAGTGTCGGTTTCGCACGCATACACCATCTCTTTATAATATACCCAAAGGAAAAAATCAATTGGGTTGAAATCTGGTGAACGTGCAGGCCAAGGAACCGCCACGCCCAATCCATCGTCCTGGGAATGTTTGATTAAGGTGCTGTCGCACCTCTCTGGCATAATGGCAAGGAGCACCATCATTTTGAAAAAGCATGTTCCGTCGTATGACTAAGTTGACATCTTTCAATAAGTCATGTAAGTTATTTTGTAGAAAGGCTAAATATTGGGCTCCGTTTAACTTAGAAGGCAATTCGAAAGGTCCTATAAGTTCCCCGTTGACAATTCCCGACCAGAAATTGATACTGTAGCGTGTTTGAAAATTAGCTGACCCTACCATGTTTGGGTTGTTTTTCAACGGCCCAACTGTGAGAATTGTGCATATTAAAGATTCCGGTTCTATCAAATCGCGATTCGTCTGTCCGCAGGATGGTATTGAAAAAATCAGGAACTAGCACAGTTTTGTGCAACATTGTTTTACAGAAATTCACTCGTCTTGCATAATCTGCAGGTTGTAGATGCTGCAAGCGTTGCATATGAAATGCATGGCATCCTTCTGAAAAAACACAAAAAAAAATAAAAATTGTAATGCAAGGCCTCGCTGAGATACAGGGTTTTTCAGTTAATAATGGTTTATGCTCGTCAGATGTAATATTAAAATTAATCGATCGCTTACCGTTCATCTGGCATGCAACACGCATTGATATGATGGCGTAAATAGGAATGCACATACAACATCCAAGTAACCCATCTGACTTAAGTATCCTTATAACTGAGGTTCAGGGTACTCCAGTCTTTCTGGTGATTGCTCAGGTGCTAGTATTGGGATCGCTTTCCACCTGTTCCAAGACTTCATCCCGAACATCTGGATCTTCTCTGGCTTCTCCTTCCTGAGTTTTCCTACGGCCAGGAACTCGTCCGGCCATCAGCGTATTGTGTGTATTAATGAACACTATGCCTATTATTCACCAGATTTCAACCCAATTGATTTTTTCCTTTGGGGATATTACAAAGAGATGGTGAATGCGCGCGAAACCGACACTGAAGCAGAGCTGCGAGAACAATTACGACAGGCCGAAATACGAATCAGAACAAATGCAGGTGCTTTTCGACGTTTGCAACAAAACTTTGTAAGGCGTTGTCGACTATGTATTGAAGCGGGAGGGGGACATTTCGAACATTGTAAAATACCGTTTCGTCTAACATTTGTATTTGTTTTCGTACTTAGGAATACTGCTCCTTGAATTACCCACCATAATTATTAGTTATCAATAATAACGGTATCATATTATAACATAAATCATACGTTTTATCATTCTTTCCTCAATCTACGTACATTTGGTAATGTTTATTTTGGTAACTGAGCCATTTCCTTGCTTCACAATCTTGCGGATGGCACGTTTACCAATAATACCCCCTCGGGACAGTTTCACCTTTGTACATTTGAAGGCTGATTTAGGCTACAACATGCCTATTAAGCCCAAGTTTTTTTCATGATCTAGGAAGCTTAGGGTTCCGCGAAGTTTTTCAAATTGCCTTCGATGTCATGGAATGTTGTTTTTAATTTTTTTTTGATGTTCAAAATTGCACCCTGTCTCACTCTGCCCTACATTTCTCAGTTGTGCTTGAAATTTGTAAACCTTCCCTTATTGGTAGGACGCTGGGTATTTTCTATGTGACAGTACACATTATGCGGAGTATGCTGCGACAAAAATATTCATACATATTCCATATTTTGCAACATACATCAGATTGACGGTGGTTCCATCGAAAATTCAAAAATTATTCAAAAATACTCATAACTCGAAAACTACACAAAAAAACCATTACACACATGGGGTATTTCCTTGTATCCTCAGATGTCAGGAATCTAAAAAAAATTTGTGGACATCACCGTTTGGACCACCCTGTATAAATTTTTGTTTTGGGAATAAAATTTCGTACTTATTTAGATTATAATTTCTTTTATATGAATTTTTCCAAACATTTTTTGAAAAAATTCATTTAAGCACTTTGATTTGTATGTTTTTTAAGTGATCCAGGTCTATATTAATAGTATTGGCCCAGATATTTACCCCGTAGTTTATCAAGGAATCAAATAGTGCATAGTATATAAGTATCTTGATTTTTGTTGGTATTATATTTTCTATATGATAGAAAATATATATTATAGAATTTAGTCTTTTGTGAAGCATATTTATATGAGTGTTCCAAGTGAAGAGGTTGTTTATTGTAATGCCTAAGTGCCTAAATGCCTAATCAAATCAGTAATAATAATTTTTCAATAAAGAAATACAGTAAAGTCCCATATGAAATTTACTAAAATGTATCTTAATTTACTTAAATATAGTGCTTAATTTACATAAATATAGTGTAAACTATAAAAAAAAAAGTTGGAAAAAAATTTAAGTATTAATCGAATAATGTGGAACTACTGCAATTGAAGGCCAAAATTACAAAATTTGAATTAAAACTGATAAAATAAATAGTAAATGATTGATAAACAATTAATAAAATAATAATTCCAAATTGATAAGTTTGAAAGAAAAAAAATAGAAATTAAACAGCAAAGTAACAAAAAAACACATTATTTATTTTATATGAAAGGAATTTTTTATTTACAGTTAGCCATTTAATAAAAAATAATTTAATAATGGAATGTTGTGGAAGTTATTAATATTACTTATTCCTGTTTCATTAATAATTCTTTCCAATATGAAAAAAAGATGATATTCACCGTAAGTATTGTATATATTAAGGTAATAATAGTAATAATAATAATAATAATAATAATAATAATAATAATAATAATAATAATAATACTGTGGGATTTCAGAATTCAAACGGATAAGATCTTAGCACACAATACGCCAGATTTGACAGTGATAGAAAAGAAACAGATATGGCTAATTGATATAGCCATACCTGGTGATAGTAGAGTGGAAGAAAAAGAACTGGAAAAAATCACACGGTATCAAGACCTAAAAATCGAGGTTCAACGATTATGGCACAAACCGGCAGTGGTGGTTCCAGTGGTTATCGGCACACTGGGTGCTATACCAAAAAACCTTGGTAAGCACTTAAAAGATCTAAATATTGACAAAATCTCCATCGGTCAACTCCAAAAAACCGCACTGCTTGGATCAGCACATATTTTGCGCCGATACATTACGACATCCTAGATTCTTGGGAAGAATTCGATGCGTTTGAAGGCCAACACCAGCTAAAGAACTGGCAGCTGTGATACACATTGTTTTGTAGTGTCATAATAATAATAATAAGTTCTGGACGGAGTCCAGAACTTCTGGATCAAGAGGTTCACGTCCCTGCATGGAAAACTAGCGCTTACACTCACTGACATAATCCAACACCCAGAACATATGCCTCGTTTTCTCACACAGGCTGTCACATACCTACAGAGCAAGAACACTGAAACAGCGCAACCTGCAAACTACCGCCCGATCACTTGCCTCCCCACACTTTACAAACTCCTCACCTCCTGTCTCGCAGACAGGATCTACACACACATCGAGACATATAACATTCTTTCCGAACAGCAGAAGGGCTGTCGCAGGAATTCCCAGGGTTGTAAGGAGCAACTCCTTATTGACTCTGTAATCCTGCGCCAGGCACGCGCGAAGAATAGGAGCTTACATATCGCATACATCGATTACAAGAAGGCATTTGATTCTGTCCCTCATTCCTGGCTCCTATATACTCTTCAACTCTACAAAGTGCACCCCAAGATCACGGCATTCTTAGCTGCCACGATGAAGAGTTGGAACACAACATTACATCTACGCACCTCTAAAACCTCCATCACTACAGATCCCATTCCCATAAGGAGAGGTATTTTCCAGGGAGACTCCTTGAGTCCTCTTTGGTTCTGCCTCGCCTTGAATCCACTGAGCCATATACTAGATAACACAAAACACGGTTATAGGCTTACCTCAGGCACTCTGACACCATACAAAATCACACACTTACTCTACATGGATGATATTAAACTCTATGCCACAAACAATGCACAACTTAATAATTTACTACAAGCCACCACCCAGTTCACCAAAGACATTGGGATGGAATTTGGAATTGACAAATGACGCAAGTTACACATAATACGCGGGAAGACTTCCAATTTGGAGTGTTTTGAGCTGGACCATGTTTTGGCCATCCAATCCATGGAAGAGGGAGAGACCTATAAGTACCTGGGCTTCCAGCAAGCGCGCGTTATTGACAACGCAAACATCAAAAATGCACTGAAGAACACATACCTTGCTCGAGTTCACAAAATCCTCAAAACACAACTCAACGCCAGAAATAAAATTAAAGCTATTAACACTTTTGCTGTTCCCACACTAACATATTCGTTCGGCATAATTCCATGGACAAACACCGAACTCGAAGCACTACAACGCGCAACACGCACTACATTCACGAAACACAACATGCACCACCCCAAGTCCGCTACGGAAAGGATGACTCTTCCTCGCAAGGAGGGAGGCCGAGGACTCATCAACCTCATCACCCTACACGAAAAACAAGTACATACACTTAGGGAACATTTCCACCAAAGAGCAGAAGACTCCTCACTTCACTCAGCCATTGTCAAGGCTGACACACACCTCACACCCCTGAACCTCGTAAAGTCTTCCCCAACACTCACCACCCCTGACATCCACACTCAGCAGCAGCGTGAATCATGGGCTCGTAAGGAACTCCATGGCAGACATCATCACGAACTCAGCCAGCCTCATGTCGACATGGAAGCGTCGAACAGATGGCTGACGAGTGGTGAGCTGTTTGGGGAGACCGAAGGGTTCATGATCGCAATACAGGACCAAGTCATCTCCACACGCAACTACAAGAAACACATTCTACACGATGCAAACACACATGACGAC
Source organism: Thereuonema tuberculata (assembly GCA_023159025.1). NCBI lineage: Eukaryota > Metazoa > Arthropoda > Chilopoda > Scutigeromorpha > Scutigeridae > Thereuonema > Thereuonema tuberculata. The sequence continues at coordinate 362,938,014 of JAFIDM010009631.1, forward strand.
AAATGCAGGAAATGCCACACTACGCATGAGACGATCGACCACGTAATATCAGGCTGTCCCCTTCTCTCTCAAACAGACTACCTCCACCGACACAATCAGGTAGCGTCGATCGTTCATCAACAACTAGCACACAAACATTCACTTATTAAGAGCACGGTCCCGTACTACAAGTACATACCACAAAGCGTATTAGAGTCACCCCCATATAAACTATACTGGGACCGCCCCATTCACACAGACAAAACCATACATCACAACAGACCAGACATCACACTTGTTGATAAGGTCAACAAACAGACCTATCTAATTGATATTGCAGTGCCTTTCAGCAAGAACATGCAGAAAACTCATGCAGACAAGATCAGTAAATACAGTGATCTAGCACACGAGCTCCAGAAGCAGTGGAGGCAGGATCGAGTACATGTTGTACCCATCGTTCTGTCTGCCACTGGTCTGGTGACTCACACATTGCACCACAGTCTCAGCACACTAGGACTTCACAAAAACACTTATGCACAACTGCAGAAGGCTGTGGTACTCAACACTACACGCATAGTTAGGAAATTTATGGACACAAGCACACATCCCTAATCATTCTTGCACACATCTTTACATTTGGCAGTATGTGCTTTGGTCCTTGACCCGCCATATTGTTTTTGCTGGGGAAACCCAAGGTTTGAAACATACAAACATAATAATAATAATAATAATAATAATATTACCGACACAATCAGGTAGCGTCCATCGTTAATCAACAACTAGCACAAACATTCACTTATTAAGAGCACGGTCCCGTACTACAAGTACATACCACAAAGCATATTAGAGTCACCCTCATATAAACTATACTGGGACCGCCCCATTCACACAGACAAAACTATACATCACAACAGACCAGACATCACACTTGTTGATAAGGTCAACAAACAGACATATCTAATTGATATTGCAGTGCCTATCAGCAAGAACATGCAGAAAACTCACGCAGACAAGATCAGTAAATACACTGATCTAGCACACGAGCTCCAGCAACAGTGGAGGCAGGATCGAGTACGTGTTGTACCCATTGTTCTGTCTGCCACTGGTCTGGTACCTCACACATTGCACCACAGTCTCAGCACACTAGGACTTCACAAAATCACTTATGCACAACTGCAGAAGGCTGTGGTACTCAACACTACACGCATAGTTAGGAAATTTATGGACACAAGCACACATCCCTAATCATTCTTGCACACATCTTTACACTTGGCAGCATGTGCTTTGGTCCTTGACCCGCCATATTGTTTTTGCTGGGGAAACCCAAGGTTTGAAACATACAAACATAATAATAATAATAATAAACCACACATCCCTAATCATTCTTGCATACGTCGTTACGCTTGGCAATATGTGCTTTGGTCCTTGACCCGCCATATTGTTTTTGCTGCGGAAACCCAAGGTTTGAAACATAAAATAATCATAATAATAATAATATTTTTTTTAACTTATATATAAGTTTTTTTAACATTATTTTAAGGAAAAAAATTGTCTTTGTTCGTTAACAGTTACAACTCACTGCATATACAATCATTTATTTTTGATCACCAGTCTTTATTGTTATTTTTAGTAGAAATTTTAATTTTGAAAGTTAACTCTTTTGTTTTATTTGTTAAATCAATCTGTGAAATTAAAAAAAAAATCGTAACCTAAAAGCAATTAATAAAAATAAAATAAAAAAGGAATTGAAAGTGGAGCTTTTTTTTTATCTATTCCATATTTATAATCACTAAAATAATAATTATAATAATAATAAGAGCAAACTGCAAGTTACTTATTTAAAATTTTCATAAAGATTTTAAACTGTTTGCATTGTTATAAATATATAAGTAAAGTTTTATTCATTCATCGATTAACAGTATTCTTTTTTTTTTAATTTTATTTTGGTTTAAACTGAGGATGTTTGTAGGAGAAAGTCGTAAATATGGGCCAGTTGAACAATGATATCCAATCTGCTGCTGCGATGTCACATTATCAGTTACTGTGTACAACGGGGCCTACAAGTGAGGTGACAACTTAATTTGCGACCCGAGAAAGTTTCTACGGCTATTTTCGCGAATCCTGTTGGATCTAATCCTTGCAATGGTTTATAGCTAGCTGCAGTGATTAAGCAAATCCCGATGTTGATGTAATTGTGAGTTCAAGTCACGTTTAGTAATTGTTGCTGGTTAATGCATTAGTTGGGCTGTGTGAATAATTGAAACACTTGGCCTAAGCCTTTGTCCATGTTTGATATTGATTTTAATTAATCCCTTAACCTGGCCGCTTGATAGACGAAACTAACTTCAATTGCACAGGCCTTGGCTACCGTAAAAGAAAAGTACTTCGAGTTATTTTTCCCTGTTATTTTTTTTTAAAGAAATATATAAATAGTAACAGTGTGAAATTGAACTGTTTGGTATAGAAATGATACTATTGTCTTAAAAAAAAAACAAAAAAAAAAAAAACAGAAGGATCTGAAATAATTTGAAGACTTTCTTCAGAAGTCCTAAGATCAATCCTGGACGCTGAAAAATACTGTCTTATACTATGTGGAGTTTGTGTGTCCCTCCCAGAAAATCTTTTATATATATGTTATTTTGCAATTGTTAATTGTAATGCTTGTTAATTAAACACTGAAATTATTTGATTTTTAGGTGTATTTCTTTCTTCTATTTTTTTTTCAATATCAGTTAAATTTTAGTAACAGCATTTGTGAGCGTTGGTGATATTGTATTAAGTTTTTGTAGGCCTTCAGTAAATTATAGTTTTTTTATTATTATTTTTTTCAGGTTTTTTTTTTTTTTTTTATTTTCTTTTACATTTAATAAAACAATCTTTAATGTGCGTAAAATTTTGTTAACATAATAGAAATTAAGCCCAACGCACATGTAGCCCTTTTGTTTTTCAGTCTTTATCACCATTGCAACCCACAATAAACCAACCATGGACAATAAAATAACTTGCTCCGAGACTCTTATGCACACCTCCCTGACAGCAATAGTTGGACTTCACCGTTATTTAAATATCACCTGGTCTTCGTCTAATTTTTATGTAAAGACTGAATTTTTGTAATGTTATTTATCTTGTAATTTCGCCTGAATAAATCAGCCAAAGTGCTGATGAAATCGATAGCGTGAGCTCTTTTTATTTTGTATTTTGTAATTTTTAGTCTTGTGCGTTGGGCTTAATTTCTCTTATGTTAAAAAATTACAGCATGTTTCATCCCCGTACGTGGATGTCTTCGGGCAATCTTTAGTTTTTAAAATTAAAATTAAAATTAAAATCCTGCTGTTTTTCTTATTATAAGAAAGAAAAATCCTTGACAGGCTCTTATCGTATCAGAAAGTAATAAGTTAAGAATCAACACCTAATAAGGAATTTAAATCTCCCAGATCATTCGATAGATTGTTAAAAATATTAGAATATTCAAGGAGGAATGTCAGTTCTTTTCCAAGCACAGCTCAATCATATGTTAAATTCTAAAGGTCTATAAGATAAGTGGCTAAATGGTTAACCATGTAATGTATAAAGGATTAAAGTTTAATGAGAATGATGTTTAATAAGAAATATTGCCTATAAAGATTATTTAAGTTATACCGAAAATAAATTTATCAGTTTGAAGACGCTTGCGCAGTATCACTCCAAATTCACAACATATCTTAGTTTTATTAAAGAATTTCTATGTTTTAAGAATTGTCTAGAACTAAAAATAAAGTAAGTACTTCATTAATTTTTCGAATACAACAGCCAACAATATACAACATCAATATTGCGTCATCCAGAAGTTGTGGTTAAATGCAATTGATGTTTAGAAATGAAGTAGACAATGTAGTCACAATTAACTTTTTAAATTAAATTGATAACACTCTCAGCAATGAATTGTAATGATGTTAAGTCTTCTGCAGCGCTGCACGTTAAAGTTCCTGAGATCTGCGATAGTAATGGTGATAGTACTAAGGATAGCGTCCAACCATTTTCCATTATCTGTTGAGGATAGATCTTGAAATTCTATAGATCACTCCAGAACATTGATGATGGCATCTAGAAATTCGTCAGCGAAAATTGCTGTTGTGAAGCGTTATCTTACTTTCCGTAAGATGTTGCTAAAAAGCGCCTTCTTACAAAAACGAGAGTAACAGTTTTTAGGATATGCTGTCAAAGTGCCTGCGAGGAACAGTAGAGATCCTCATATGCCACAACTGTTTATAGTCCAGATAACGGTGCCTGCCTGCCTGCCTACCTAAGATAGATAGGTGTAGAGATACAAGTATATATCTCCACGGGGGCGCTGGAAGTAAAGCTCCAAAGTTTCAATGACCCGCGACTGAGATGAGGTCTGTGGTGAGCCCAATGCTCAACCACTTGTAACCCAGAGGAAAAAAACAAACAAACAAACCTGGCACCCATTCTACAGGGGGCGGGGTGGACTCTAGAACTTATCTGGAGGAGAATTTAGCTTGGAAAAATCCTCGAACGCCGCCTGGGATTGATACGGTTCCTCCAATTCACAGTTACGTGCCTTCCTTGGCTACCGGGTCCACTCATTGTAAAAATGCTGAAAACTTATTCATGAAATTATTGCTTCGTCCGCGTCTTCTCCATCTCAAACTCTAAAAGAAATGAGATTCAATGACCACATAACGCCACCGAATTCTAATTCCACATTATCGTATTTAGTCAACAGTATGCAGTATTTGTAATGTATGTATTCATGAAATGAGTTCTTCATATTAATTCTCGTTCGCACCCTCTTTTATGATGAGCAATGAGCAAATACTATTTTGCATTCTGGCAAAAGCAAAGCTTTCTTAATTATAAAGGTCTTGAAACGAGAAAAAGTCATAAAGGGATGATCCTATTGCAGTAGAATAGACTTATAGTTTAGCGAATCGCTGAGAGTTCTTGTTGTCAATGATAATCAGTTTCTATGATTTTAGAAACCATTCAAGCGCCAAATCTCATGTTGATAGCAGTCGCAAATGTGGTCTTGTTAGTGGCCAAGGAATTGATGAAGATACTAACTATTCAGCCGAGTTACCAATAGAATGAGAGTGATTTTTACTTTGAGATCTATAGTGAGTCCGTACCTTGAAACTGAAAATGCGCAGCACATACTCGAATGAAAACAATGGAATCAGAAGATCGACCACAGGTGACAGAACCTGTGAATCACGGAGCGTGATTCGTTCGGGCCAGAATTTTCTTCTCCGAAATTAAGAATCTGTTGTAAAAACTGTTCCTTAATAAGAAAGAATTCAGATTAGTTCTTGCATCATTTCTATAAAGTATTGTCTCGTAAAGCGGCGACTAAATAAGGAAATGATTTTTAAGGACGCATCGGTCCGCAATGAAGGCAGTTCTAAGACTTCATCTGCAAATTATTTAGCAGCTCTATGGTTGGACGGTAGATCATTTATCAAATGCATGTTTCGTAAATAAATAAAATTTTAACAATTGAAAACAAACAATTTTCTTCGCTTTAAGATTTTTTTCGTGATTTTATCAATCAGTAATTAAGATAAATTAAACTTATAATTGCTTAATATTAAAAATTAGAGCATTTCTTCGTTCTTTATCTTTCTTCTCTTCTTTCTCCTTCTGTTAATTTGAAGCTAATTTCGTCCAATGTTCAGTTGAGGTCTGCGTTGGAGCTTCCCAATCATAAGGTTTAGTTTTTAAAAGAAATTAATTGAATTAGTAAAGCTCCACTTAATTTACTGTCATCATTTTATCTTCATTTTCTTTCTTCTCTTTTATTTCTATGTCTGCCGTAATTCTTTATAATTGCTGTGGGATTAATAATAAGAGTTACCTTGGATCCTCACAACAAATTTCAAGTAGCGTTTAATTAAATTATTTGCATGTACTGGTTTTAGCAGAGCAAATTTAGACAACATGAGGTAAGAAATAAATAAGCAGTAAACTGGAATGGACTTAACATGTTTTATAAAATCAAATAACTACAAAACACGAAACGGTTGTTTCAAACAATGTAAAGTTCAATTAAATGGATTCCCCATCAACTAAAGTTCTTTTCCTTAATGCTTAGAAGTTCATTCAGAAATTTCTTTATCTTTAACTATCCAAGTTACAAACATTTGACAAAATGGTTTTCCACCATATGTGAAATTAACTGAAATTCAATATAATGCATAAGTACTTTAATGCACTGAATTTTCTAGTATTCTATTTGTATTTACACTTGTATATAATAGTTGTCTATCATATTCACCATGTGTGTGTTAACAGGATTATGTTGGAATGAATGACTAAGTTAAATTAACTTCTTTGACCCATTTTAACTTAACATTCTAATAGTAAATTCCTTTACTAATCATTTTAAACAGTCTGGTATGATAACACGAATACTTCAACTTAATAATTCTTGGTTTTCATCGAAATAGTCTTTAATAGTAAATTCCTTACTAATTATCATAAATAATCTTGCATGAAAACTTAAAAACATTTTGGCTTAATAGTTCGTGACTTTTGTCGAAACTATCTTTCATTTATCTTAAGTTGAATGTCTTTTGAATTCGATAATTCCTAGCATTAATAATTTTACGTGTAATAAATAACGTTACAGTTTCTGCAATGCACAAACAATGTATTCATCTGTATGTTGTGTTTCAATATTAAAGTTCTTTAACATTTATTTGAGTTTGTTCTCGCAAAATCTTCATCTCAAGTGTTCGAATCTTATGAGTTGGCCTTCTTCCAAATTCCGGGATGGACGAGGTAAATAGAGAATTTACTTACAATAACTGCCAGCCGATTCGTCAGTTTATTCGTCAACTCACGTTAATTGCGATGATACTGTCTTGCTGAATTTTCCTTTGGTCAACAAGTCATCGGTTGCATTGGTCGCTTTCCAAGTTATAACCTCTCTTTGGGATTCCATCGTTTTAGGTTTAGCCAGTTATCAAGAATTAACTTAAATCTACAAGTAATTCTCACTCATTTAATACTAAAGGCTATCTGCCTTTTAATTAAATACAAGATAATCCTTTAACTCAAATTTAATCCATTGCAATATCGGATTTGGACTTATCCGATTTTCTATTACACAAACTTAGCATCGTTGCTAGTCTCCAGTTTGTTTTCGTAACGCCATTTTTGCAATACTCTATAAACAATTGAACGCACGCATTCGTTCTGTATTCAAGATATCCATTGTTTCAGTTCGTGCAGTCACATAACAAAGGAACATACTTTTAACTTTCAGTTTCAATGAACAAAATAAAAAAAAAAATATTTCAAAGCCTTGAAGCTAATTTTAATGTAATTTTTCCATGAAGAAAAATTGAATTTCTCACAATTGCTAATATTTTTTTTAATTTTTCTCCATTCTTTTGTTACTATACCTTTGTTTATATTTTAATTTTTCTGTTACGTATTTTTTATTAGTATTTTTTACAGCAACGCTTTGTCTACGGCAGACCTGCAGAATTAGTTGAAACAAGTATACTGCAATTATATAAATTTGCTTGCTTATTTATCTAATTGTTCCGTATTACAATGTGATACGCTACCTAATAGAACCAAAACGAAAAGTAATTTAGATTATAGAGACAGCATTCATCTCATCTCTCGCTGAAGTTTAGGTGATGTAAGGTAGGTGACTGGCCATCAGGATAATCGGGCGAAACCTGCTGGAACGGTTGCTGTCTATCGGCCGGCCTCTTAGATCTTCTTCGCGCCATAATAACGAGGCCTGTAGTGGAGAAATAATTACCACTACGCTCATGAATATTAGTGTTTGGATATTGTAAAAGTAGCCCCTCCAAAGACAGTATTGAAATTATTTTTTTTCCTCAATTATTAATGTCTATCTAGGAATTTCTTCAATTTCTTCATAATAAATTCATTATTACTGAAATATAAATATCACCCTTGAAATTCTTGGAGCAAGTCATTTTTTTTTTAACTTTACAATTATAAATTTTATTAATGAGCAATTAGAGGATGGTGTATCGTCAATCTACTTTTATGTTCATTAAACAAGAAATTATTTAGAAATTAAAATTTCCTTCGCTCGCTAGAAGGATTTAGTTAAAGTTTTATATTAATTTTTATTGTGTGGAAACTAAAAGTTGAATAGTACGACGAAGTCACTATTACTTGAATTCGTCGTACTATTCAACTTTTAGATTTTCTTATCGCTTTGTCTATTTATCACCAAAAAATGACTAGAATTTCTTTAATATTTGATAAGATTCTTATTTAGGATAACTTAAAATAAATTTATCAATAAAAAAAATTCTCACACAATTATTTACGAAATAAATTAAAATATTTATCTTTTCTCTTTCTCGTCAAACACTTGCTTAGTTTTCAGAATGAAGGGTGCTCTACAAAATGTTAGTATAACTACGCTCGCTCTTGAGTTTTTACGTCTTTGCTATAAGATGTATTTCTGCATTTTACGTTTAAAATTTCGATACTGCTTTGATTTTAAAGTTAATGTTAGCGATATTCAAGTCTTCATCACTAAGAGATGCACAGCGAAGCCTATAACTGCTAGATAGGTATATTTATGGAACTAAATTACACAATCTTCCTTCTATTTGCAAAAATAACTATCTCTTAAATAATCATCAACGATGATAACAGACGCACTGTGGGTTTGCGTTTTATTTCTAATATAGGACAGACGAAAGAGTCACAATCTGGAATTTTGCATACACAATGCTTTGCCTACGAAAGAAAATAATGGGGATAAGATTTCGAGAACATTCAATTACTCTTTGAATTAAGAACATTTAGTAACTTGGTAATAGTTGTTGATGCAAATGGTAATAATTGATTAATAAACCAGATTTTTCTTAATGGAAATAAATAAATAAAACAAAATAATGAAATTTGTTAGTGAATTCTTGTAATGTAGCTTATAAAAGTCATTAAAACAGCTGAGTATCGTTTTCTGTTTAAATTTCTACTGGCATCACTCTTTCATGCAAATATAAAAATTCTTACATTTCAATTTACCATTATTATTATTGGTTTCTGGTTGGCAATAAATTGTTTACCATGAAATATCAATGATTCAAAGAAAGACTATAAAATTCAATATTCTTTCTTTTTTTTCGTAATTCATGAATTTATTTTTATAAATTACAAGAAATCTTTTCAACCATTGGATGAAAGTTTTCTGAACAGAGTAATTTAAGTGAATCAATTCAAGATAGGATTTTTGCCGCAGTTTTGTAGTCGTTAAGGTTTCTTTTTTGTATTAATATTTTGCTTCACTGATGCAGAATTAATAAGATTCTTTGATCTCCGAATTATCTCACAGTTCTTTCATAAATACATGACATTACCTTTGATCTTTTAAAACTTTTTGTAACTGTTAATTCTCACTACTTTTATTGGTTTTGCCCGTAATTCTGTTCAGCTATCTAATTCTTTGCTTTTAATTTCCTTCTCTTTCTTCATCCTCCTCCTCGTGTATTCTTAATTGAAGTATTTCTTTTCCTGTTTATTCCTTCCTTTCCTATCGTATGGATTAGTTCTCGGCCTCCTCTAATATGCTAAGTGAGTCAACGCATGCGCCGTGGCAGCAGGGCAGGGGGGGTTGTGCGGAGTCGCACTGGAGGCACCCTGGCGCGCCGTGATCCGTGCAGTCGGCCAGAGTGGCGCCGGCCAACAGCCGCTCCGTGCGCTAACGGATTCCCGGAAAGGAAAAACTCGTCTGTAAAACTTCGCAACCGTGAACTTTATTCACCTCGGCAGCGCAACACTCGAGCGCCACGAGATGTGGAGGCGGAGCCAACGCCGACTGCTCTCCACCGAAGACTCACTTAAACACCTCCCTCCCACCATCGCCATCTCTTAACATCCATCCGGCAGACCATTGCCACCACCAGTCCTCCACAAGACAAAGATACCTTTCGTCTACATTATTACAATGGGAAGATAAAAATAAATGCGTCTTGAAATATAAAATAGTCTTTACATTAGAGTTAAATAAAAATAAATAAATAAAAGTAATCACCAAGGTTACTGCTGTGTATTTTGTCTTAACTATTAACTTCGGAAAAGATAAGTTTCTTCTCATTCTCTTCTTTCTGCAATTAATTTCATCAGTTACAATTAATTTTTTTTTGTCAATATTGAATTTGAAAATGATCAGAAGGAAAAAGAAAATTAAGTTTTGAGCAAATCTGTTAAGTTTTGAGCAAATGAAGAAATCTGTTTTCATTCATTTTGCTAGAATCTGCAAATGTGGAAGAAAGTGGTTGGGGTTCATGTAATTGCTATTCGAAATAGCTTTTTAGATTCTATGTCTGTCTAAGACGGAATTTCCCCGTAAAATACAGTAGCTGGCATTAGAAAGATAAATAATAGATATTTATTATTTCAGAGTAATTTCACTTACTCGAAACCATTGTCTTCTTTCAATAACTTTCAATCGTAATAGAAAGCCTTTCACATGTTTTTGATATTTTAAAACGTTTACTATAACTTTTAAATACGTTAAATTTCAGCTGTTAACTGTCTATAGAATTTCTTCTTATAACTAATTTATTATAATGGCCTTAATAGAAAGATCTATTTGATACAATAATCAATCAGTCAAAAGAAAACAATCTATATTTTGATGATTAAATTTGCTACAAATTATCAAAATAAGTTAAAAGGTATTTTCCTGGAATTCCCCTGAGTGAAATAGTTCATCTGGTGTAACTGTAGTAAAAAGCATGGAGTTTAGGCTGTAGAGCCATGAATATCTGCAGATCAGAACTGCGGATGGCTCCCGAAGCGAGGTACAAAAGAAAAAAAAAAACAAGAGTAGTTAATATTAATCGAATCCTATTTTATTTTTATTTTTTTCTTATAGTGACCGACAGTTTTCAACTGCATCTCTTTAATTGAGAAATTGGAAAGTGAAGTTATATGGGTAGAAAGGAAGTTTTAAATTTCGTATGTGAGCTTGAAGAAGTTTTGTAACTTGACATTTTTTCAAATGCATTTTAATATTTAGTTTAAAAGGTAATTATAAGTTAAGAAAAAAAAAAACCTGTCATTGAGCATTTTGTAATGAACCAATCTAATAGTTATGTGACTCGCATATGTTTAGATTCCTTGAAGTAAAACCGTTTGTAAAATTTAATTCCCGTCTTAAATCTATCCACGATTCCATTTTCAGTATTAATCAGAATGAAATTAAATTTAGTGATTTTTTTTTTTACTGAAATTTTAAGTTTCTAATAACGTTTGTCTTTCGAAGATTCCAGAATTCAGCACCGAACAGTGATCTGTATGACTTCTGCTACTATTTCGCAAGAATCTGATTCGAATCCCTGGAAAGCATAATACTTTTATCTATCCTTCCTCCGGCTTTTCCATAAGGCTGGGAAATTACTTGAAGAGATTTTTTCCAGTATTCTCGTCACCTGTGAACAGTAGGTCTGCATTTATTAATAAATATGATAAATAAATGTTCGTCCTTTTTATTTAATGATTGCCTCCATTTAAGTCCTTTGTGGCTTCCATAAGCACAAGAATTAATTGTCTCATTTTTATTAAGACTTTTCTTTCTTTTTTTTCTTTTTTTTTTTTGCATATTTCTCTTTTTTTCTTTACGATTTTCTCCAGAAATTTGATTGTTCTGTTATTCTTAATCTACAAAAATGAATGTTTCTTTGTTTGTTTGTCCCGTATTCGTTTCTGTATCATTCATCAAATTGCAATGAAACTTTGGTGAGTTGTTGTGCGCACGCCCGCGAAGGTTTCTGAATTAAAAGAACCATTTTTACAATATCTGGTGCGCGAGTTGTTGCAACAAATGAGTGTATTTCCCGTTTCAACGTTTGCAGTTCTCGGTGCGACTTGCATTTGCAACGACCATCAACAAAGCAGAGGGACAATCGCTACAAGTGCTGGACCAAATTTGGAAAATACTTGCTTCCCACATGGACAGCTGTATGTGGCCTGCTCACGCATCGGAAAACCTTCTGATTTATTTGTGTATGCACCAGACGGAAAAACAAAAATATTGTGTATCCAAAAACACTTCAATAAACAGAATTAAAGCACAAACACTTTCTTTCTTTGAGTGGCATTGCAACCCGTGCCTGGTACAGCTAGTTTAATATATTAAATAGATATCAAATCAAATAGATATTAAAGTTGAAAGTAAAAATCATGGTCAAACTCTTCAGTGATAACCGATGTGTTTTAGAAGTTGCCAATCAGGGCTCCACAAGTTGCCAATCAGGGCCCCAATCAGCCCCTCAGCACTGGGCCCAGCCATCAAAGGGGCCTGGGCTGAGGTCTTTACCGAAAAATAAATCTGAATCACATCTAGACTTTTTTTTTTTTTTTTTAAGGAAGGCTACATTTTATGTAAACTATTTTTCTGCTTTAGCCGTCTGCATAGAGCTAATCTTCATTACAGTATCTGCATAGAATGAATTTTTTCTAAACTTTTTTTCTAAACTTCATTTCTAAACTTTTGGTAGAGCTGGAAAAAATAGATGTTGGTGTTAAATTAATTTGCTCCAAACAAATGCTAATAACTAAGTGTAGCATGTTTAAAAGGGAGAAATATGAACCGTGTTGCGTTTTCGCGATATTTTTGGCTATGAATCTAGGATTTTGACCATAACATGGCAGGGGGCCCGTTACTGCATTTGATTCTTGGGTCATGAATTTGTTGTTGGCGGGGGGGGGGGGGGGGCGCCTGTTGCTAATAGTTTAAAAAAATTTAATTATTTAAATTCTAGATCTTTCATTACATTTACATTTTTCCAGTAATTTTTTTTTAAAGAAACTATATTTCACTATGTTTCCACTATGTTTCTTTCTACATCAAAAACAGAAAAAAAATTTAATTGATACATTACCTTTAGAATAGTCGCCTGTTATGATAAAAAAAATGTGGAAAAGCTTAAACTTACATTAACAATTTTCCTGTGTAATTAGTTGTTGATCTCGTGATAACAGTGTAGCAAAATCCTGAAATGATGATTTCTGGTCTTAAGCTTAACAATTGTAATATCAGTTGGGAATTCAAATAGCAAAACATTCATCTATCATAAAAGTTTCAGCTTTCCGAAATAGGTAGCTTTTCTATTATCGTAATTATGGCGTTTTAATAACGAAAGTGACGATTTCTGCCTTTAGCTGTTGTCTGCAGAAGCAATGTCTGTAAAAATGAATAAAGGCAGTTTATAGCTTTTATTCATTAAGTTAACTGAATTACAAATGGACGAACTGACAATATCATATTGATATAAAATAAAAGGAGTAGAAAATTCATTCTAGAAACTTTATGCAACTCCTTTATTGTCTTTGAATTATATGAAGGAGTTTTCTAAACATTAGACAGATCTTATCATGGTAACAATATTAATTATGCGGTACAAAATTACAGAATTTTAAAAAAAATACAACCAAATAATGATGTGTAAACTTGATCTTTTCCAAGTAATGAAGGATTATTTTGATTCATAATATTATGAAATGTTTAAAAGTAAAGCACGATCATCACAAATTGCAAATCAGGAACAGATGAAGCTAAGTGTTTCATTTCCCACATTGACGTGTTTTCCTGTGATGCTTCTCTTTCATTTTAAAATATCAAAGCAACGGGAAAGCACTTCACTTTAGAATAACAGTGCTTCAGTGCTATTGGAAATGAGGACAGTCTTTTCTCAGTCATATTTCTATTCTGGAGTCAAAGAGTTCGCTGACTGCTAGCACTTTCTTGAGACGAAACCTGTGTTAATTGTTCCACTTAGCAAATTAAAAGAGCGTTTTGCGTTAACAAAAGCATCTCACTTTATTTTATCTCAGTTTATGACTCCCATTATTTTGATGCATTTCCATTTTGGTTTTTTTTCTCAGTATTCATTGTATGTAAGAAGCGATGCTTGGGTGGGATGGACTCGGCACTCAAAACTTGAATTCAGTCTTTTTTTAGAAGGAAAACTGGATAATTCCTCAACGTTTTTAAAAATTTTCATAAAAACTTTTGTTTTAAATTTTAAGATATTAATGTTTTTGATAAGTTCAGTAAAGTGAAAATATTATAAAGTTTCAAGAGACTTATTGAATTATTGAATTTTACTGAAAGTAAACGAACAAAGAATTTTCAATAGAAAGAGTTGAAAACTTAATTGAATTACCATATTGTCTTTTGGATGACGTTTCTATTTAGATATATGAACAAAATAGCCTACCCATCATCGAGTACCGGATTTAAAAATAAAACGATGGAAGCAGTATATTTATTCTGTAATTATTCAAGTAGCTTGGTTCAGAAATACTTATTTTTACTTAATAAATTATTATTCTTTTATCTGTCTTACATAAATTCATATTTTATCAAGTTCCCTTCTTTCAACATTAAAATCAGTTTTATTTCTTTTGTTTTTGTTTTAAGTGTATTTTACACTAGCAACAATGCCCAGGCTCAACGGTTGTCCTGATGGGGATGATGAATAAATTGTAATTGTGTGATCACTTTGAAACTTTTTCAGTCGGTAAAAAAGTCACGTGGTAATTACAAATTGATGTTGTATTCCTATTTAGTAACTCATTAAGCCCTATATAATCAAATTAATATCGAGATCGAAGAATATAAAATTTCCCACCCCTTTCTACCCTTTTCTACACCCCTATTACTTCCCCTTTGTTGTTTTGATAAAGAACATTCATGTGAAATTTAGTGTTTCCAACTAAAGCCGTTTCAGAGATATACACATCCTTCAAGAAAGTTCGCTTCTGTTTACACTACCTGTTTATACCCCTTAATCCGAATCCGGGTTTTCATTGTTCTTAAATTCATAATATTTAATTAAAAAAATGTTAAGAAGATTTATTTTTTTCTAAATAATTAAAAAAAAGAAAATTCATTACCATAAATAAAGAAGAAAGAAGGTTTAACGTGCATAAATGTAATATGAAAAGAGTAGGAAACATCTGAAACTTCACAAATACGTAAGAATTGTTTGCTTTTAACGCATTGAGTCATTATC
>JAFIDM010009631.1:362953118-362966938 GCA_023159025.1 Thereuonema tuberculata
ATTTCGCTCCAAAAGAAATGAAGGTTGTGTGACTTTGAGACTGGAGGGGCCTTTGTACGTTGACAAGATTAAAAAGTAAATTTTGCCGGAGCACAAATGTTTATGAGCGTTGCCATCTCGGTTTATCATTTTTTTATCTAAACTTCTTTCTCTAACTTTTTTTTTTCGTCAGAAAAGTTTGTTTTCATTTCCGATTGTAATATGAATGTACCGTGTTCCAGATGGGAACCATTTTATTGCCAAAATAGAGAAATTCTAATGCTACTTTTTCAAATTGAAATTGCTTTTGAGTCAGGATATAAAAAAAATTATATGTTAATATTGTCGTTATCTACATAATATACTTGCGAAAATATTAATATTGAGTAAATATATTGAATAATATATATTTGTAAATTTTGATATTTTGTTCAATTTTATTCAAATAGTTTTTTTTTTAAATAATATTTGACTGAGCATGCATAGTCTTACTATTCGATTTGAACATTTTTCTTCTGTTTATCCATTTATCTGTTTGTAGACTTATTCGTTTGTCTGTTTGTATGCACACCATGTTAAAACTGTTAGATGGATTTCCATAAAATTACGTAGTTTATTTTTGATTCAACTGAAAACTTAAGCCCGTTGTGTTGGTCTTCACTCGTTCCCAATGCTGCATGATAAGTAATAAACATTAATAAATTTAATAATTTCAAGCATAGTTGAGAAGAAAGACAACTTCTGTATTTTTTTTAGATAACAAATAAAAAAATAATTTATTAAAACAAAAATAAATTATAGAACTCAAAAACAATACAAAAAAAAACCCTAATAATATTTCTAAAATAAGACACTCAGAACTGATAAAGTGGCTAAGAATTCTGATCATTTATAAGTCTATTTCTACCATTTAAGATTGGTGAAGTAAATTTTTATACCTCATGTTATACCATCTCATCCGTTTGACACAAAAGTATTCGTGCCCCGCGCTCCGCTCATATTCCTTCCCATCTTTCTTCTTGACCATATTTTTCTAATATTTCTTTTCCTTTTCTTTCTTTCTCTTCTCTGATCATTTCCAACTTTCTATATTTCTCTCTCGTCGTTTCTCCTTCCTGGCGTCTGTTAGACTGCAAATTCCTGACAAACTGGCTCCTCGAAACTCTTATGCCCGTTTTAACGGCTTCGGGAATGGCTGGAGAAGCTCCTCAAAACGGTCCAGAAAGGCTATCAGGCCATGAAGCCTATTGTTCACCGTTAAAAGCTTTCTCCCAACTTTCCCTCTTTTGTTATGTGCATCGGGAACGCGGGAAAACAAAGGGCCTGATGTCACAACAACGAGTGGTGTTCCCAGAAGCGATGGTGGGGACAGAAATGTCTCGCCACCCCTCCCAGGAATATAACGGCAGACCCCGAGAGGAAAGCAGAGCAGTATCCGAAGGGTAGTATCCGAGGAGCAGCGGCCGAGAGCAGGAAGCGAGGTTTGGGGAAGACGACACGGTCCCACGGCCAGCGGCTCCAGTCGTCAAGAACCCCACCCGCATCCAGCTTGCTCGGAGTCAATCCACGACGAAACTCCAGCAAGCAGCGTTTTAGAAGGCGAGGCGCAGGTAAGACGACCCGAAGTTCACGCGGCAAGCGTGTACGGTCGTCGCAGAAAACCTACCCGCTTTCATTTTTACTTGGAGCTCACCCCTTAAAGAAGGTCGACGGCAGTGCAAGTGCGGAAAGGCGAGCATCAGAGGAGACATCGCGGACCCGTGCAGAAATATGATTCCGCCAGTCTCCAACCCAGCCACCTGTTCGCTATTAGCTGTCGACATCTTCGGAGACACGGAGACAGATTTCGGTGATTGCAAGTGTGCCTCTGCAGTGCCCAAAGGATGCCTTCGAGACCGTCCCAGCCGATCTCCCCCCCCGTGCGGCCCAGGACTGAACGTAACGGACAGTTATCTAGAGAACATGTAATTTATATCTTTACTTGATGTCTTGTATCTATTCTATTAGTTTATTTCTATAATAAAATCTTTCTTTTAACCCTTTGTCTGAGTTCTGCCCATTCTCTTTCATCTGAAAGGCGCGGGCCACTGTCTATAGGCTGGCTTTCCACGGCACCTCCCCCTTTCCCCGTCCAAACACCTCACTCCCACCTTACACACCTCTCCCCCCCCCCTTGTCCCGTAGTCGTGGTTTGCTTAGGGATGCATCAGATGGCGAGCGCCCTAAAACAACACGTAACAAGTTAAACCATAAATATTCGATGTTTTAAAAATTTTGTGAGCTTTAAGTAGTAATAATTAATATTAATAATGAAAGAGAACACGAGAAATAAATGTACTTTTTTTTCAATTTTGTTCAGAATTTTTTTTAAATACAGTAATTAATAATGTTAATTTTTTTTGCCACTCCCCTTATCTATCCAAATAATTGTAAATGAGCCGTTCCGGCGTCGCCTAGTGGATTTGGCAGCGGCCTCCCGCGAGGGAGGATTCGGAACCTGGATTCGAATCCCGGAGTCGGCTTGGATGCTTGCTTTCTTTCCTGTATTTGTCTGCTTCTTCTCTTTCTCTTCTTCCGCTGTCTGTGGCATCAAAAAGTATTCCAAACTAATAGGGTTAGTACGATAGGTCCTTCAAGGATAAAAGTGTGTGTGGGGTATTCCCACGGCCCTAATCAGCGAAGAAAAAAATAAGAATTTGAGCCGTTGAATCAATACTGAGCAATTAAATAAAAATGTCAATGCAGTAACATTGCCTAATTATGTATCATTTATTTAGTACAGTATATAAAAATTCAGGCTTTAAAATGCAAAAGAATTAGATAATACTTAACATGAGCTAACATCAACTAACTTATATAGTTAGATGCAATTTAATTATTATTTGATACTTCTTACGCCCATTAGTATCTAATATGAAATTTATGTATTTTTTTAATTTGAAAGAGTATTTATTACATAGAACCATTTTGAGTATTTGTGATGTGAGATTTCTTCTGGTCGCTTAGACCATCTTTAAGAATGTAGGGTGTTGAACCTACGGGGAGCTGTTATAATATAAACCCTTGCTCCAGCAGAAGATTACTTGTAACCACACGCTATAAAACTTTTCGTGTGAAAACTAAGTTGTGAGAAAAAAACGAGTAAGACAGATTTTTAAACAACTGAGTTTGTATTCTCTTAAAAAGTCTGTTACAAATATTTTGTTGTCCGAGTTCACTCATATGAAATTACTTCTTGTAAATCATATTCTTCTTAACTATTCAGTTATAGCCTTGGATAACCTCGCTTCAAGATTAGATTACAAAAGTCTCTTTGTGAATCTTTAAGTATTGTTACTTTGAACTCTTGACTCTTTAACTTTATACTCGTTACTTGTCTTAGCTAAACTGTTGTACTTGAATGAAAGTCGATGGTCAATGTATTCGTGTCTTTGGACCCTCCGTGTTAAGTAGAAACAAAGACATACTTACAAAACTTGCTGTTGAATCATCTTCGATCTAACCTCTTGAATATCCGATTATTTGAGTGGATAATTCGGTTCCTCTTCGTTGCATTCTTCGGCTTTCGAACCCTTTAGAACGTTGTATAGTGAACAGGATTATTTCCTAAATCCTTCTCACCAAAGTAAACTTTAATTCTGCAGTTTAATGCATGTCAATCTTATTTATGCATTTCCTATAGCAGGGACTAGGAACATTGGCTCAAGATAATTCCTATTATGTTCGATGAAACAACGTTGGAATACATATTTGTTTTACACCTCGGAAAACAACTCCATCTTTTTCTTCCAACCTCGGAATTCATTCATCGCAACAATACGTCTCGAGTTCACTGTTCAAAACAATCGTTACTACTTGGCATCCTGTGCATCTCTTCTTTATTTGAACGTGATTGTTGCGTTGTTCTTTTGTTTTTTATTTCCCTCAGATTATTCATGATTATTTTGACTTCTCTTGGAATTGTTTCAGGTTTGAAATACGTTACAAAAATGTGCAGGTAAGTTTTTCTCAATTCAAACCTACAAAAAATCCCTAAGTTTTCATTTATTTTAATTTAATCTACAAAGAATAGAATTTTGAAGATCTTTTCTACCGCTGTGGCAATGGCTCAATGATTAGTAATAAAATAAGAATAATAAAAAAATAAACCAACGTAAAATTAGCCCATGGCGTTTTTTCAATCCGTCGCTACTATTTTCATGTAACAGTATTACGTATAAGTCATTAAGAAGAAATATTACTACCTGTTGTTTCATTCATAAAATAATTGATTCTGTCAATATTGAGCTTTTGGCTAATGTATAGAGCATATAGGGCTTATATTCTTACTTCGTCTGTCCAATCCGTTGAAATCATAATGGATGGTCCTAAAATTATGTATGCCCAATCTAATGACATTGATATATGATTTCTTTCTATTAAAGTACCCTTACAGTGTCCCTTTAATGATTATGATTCATTGTTAAGGTGATTAAAAGAAAGGAAGCCAATGTCAGTATCTTTGATAACCAGACTAAGATCTCTGAGCGCATCAAGTTGCTTTTTGTGATGCTACGCATTAAGTGTCAATTCTCACCATCATCAAGAGCTAGTTAAAGCCACTAATTCTCGAGAATTACAAGACCTATGGTTTAATTTAATGAACTATATAGAGCCCGTGGAGCTTTTGTGATTATACCCTCGCCGTAATGTAGCTCTTTCCTTGTTTTCCATTTGTACTGATCCAAAAATATGTTATATTCAAAATTTGCCCTGAAATATGCCACAAAAGTTCTGCTCTAACATTCACTGAACAATTTTACTAAAGTGACATCATAGTGATTTTCATATTATCCGAGAAAAACTTTACTGAACATCTCACAGATAAAAATCCCGTAGGTAAGATAATTACTGAGCTTTGCCACCATATTGTTGAGCTTTATTTTATGCATTTTATGTAAGAAAGATCCCATTCAAGTAAAAGAAAATAAGACAGAAGAGTCTTGAGGCAACATTTACAATCTTTGTTTAGGCTACAGTCAAATATTGGAAATAAAAAAAATAAAATAAACATAAATAAAAGAGGTAAATCAAACAGTTATTTGATTTGTGCTACGGCCATGATCATTACACTTACATTTTAAGTTTATTCCGTCGAGTAAATGGTAGAGAATTAGATGGTAAATATAGGCCTATACGCAATCTGGATTGTAAATTTTGCTTAAACAGTGATCATAATTCGTGTTCACATTATCAATTGGTCATCAAAATTATCAATTAGTCTTTCAGTTTAAATATTAGCAGTTTTTTTAATTTTATAGTTTGTTCTAATACTCTTTATCTTTTTTATTTGTTGTTTTAAAAATAGAAAAATAGTCTCTTTGTAACTATGTTTAAAACTATGAAATTTAATGAATTTAAGTTAATTCTGAAATATTTATATAATTCTTTGTAAATTAAACTTTTAATTATTTAATTGCTAATTATTGATTTTAATGACTTAACTTTAAAGAATAATGTAAAGTCTCAAAATTCAGTTAAAACTATAATTCTAAAAAAAAAAAAAATTATCTATCCAAGACTTTGTGGCGACGCCATTTATATCAACAGATTAAACAAGAGGAGTAACTTAGATTTTTAGAGTTGGCAGTTGCTTCTTTATCTAATTAGCCCCAAAAAACCTAGCATTGCCCAGAACCTCAAGCAGATACTGTATGAGTTTTATTCAGAGTAGCAGCAGACAGAGGCAAAAAGATGTAGTATTCTTAATAGATTTGTGTTAACAACAACATTAAATAAAAGATTTAATAAATTAAGAGGAAAAAAAAAACTGAACAAAAAACAAACAACCAACAAAAAATCAGAAACATAAGAATATATCCAGATGGAAAGGATGATAATTACAAAAGCAGAGGCATTTCATGCAAAGATAGAAATATCGACTGTATTACGTCATAAGGGAAATCATCGTAAGTCCATCTCCAGAAAAAGTTTTTGCAGAGGATTTACGAATGATGTCACATCTTCTTCACCATATTCTACAGCGTAGTGAGAAAATGCAATTGAAACCAGGGAGATGAATTTTAATATATTAAGTTCTGTAGTTTTAAGAGAAATAATTTTGTTGGCAATAATAAAAAACTCAGTGTAAAGTATAATGATTGAATGTTTTTTTTTTGTTCATAATGTCTATTTAAAAAATTACCTATTAAAAAACGTAAAATTATTCTTCCTTTAAACGTAAAATAAAGAATACTTAAGGGCCGTCCCGGTCTAGACTGCGATCTGCCGTGCGGCCGTTGTGTCGAACCTGGGTTCGAATCCCGGCATCGGCTTGGCTGTTTCTTTCTTCTTCTGTGTTTCGTCCGTTTCTTCCTGGGACTTACTATCTCAGTGTTATTCTGGATTTAATGTGAATCTCGTCTCCCCTTCTTGAACTTTACTAGCTCCACCATGACGGTCGTCATAAGGGGCTAGTGTCCGTGGTCCTTAGTTGTCCCAATTCAACATAAAGAGGAAGAAAGAATAGTTAAGCAAACATATTAAACAAAAAAATCTTCAATGATTGTGTTTTTCATTGCAGATAAATTTTTGTACAGTTTCTTAAATTGAGAAAATGGAATCAGTTGTTTTTTCTAAAAGAATCTTTTTTTAGATAAAAGTTTCCTTGGATTGCTCTATTTACTGAAGAACTTTTGACGACTGAATCACTGCACTAACCTATTGATATATCTTTTTTATTGTAAACCTGATGGACAACAGAAAATGTTGCTTTAAATATCCTTACATCATTGAGCTGTTCCGTTAGTAATTTCTTTGTGAGTTTTAATCTATACGCAAGTGCTTTCTTTCTCTGTTTTGATTTTGCTGTTTACGATCGGCGAACAAATTCAATTGTAGAAGCTCAGTAAAAAACAATAAGAAATAGTCTGTTATTGATTTTCTTTATCAACTCGAAAAGTTTTACTACATTTTATACAGTAACTTACCTGAAGCCTCGAATTTATATCTATACATCCTGTCGCCAAAATAAATAAATAAATAAATATATAAATATATATTGGCGACAGAATACAAAGTACGATTTCTTGAAAATTCGTTGCGACATTTTGAGTGATTCAGCTTCTATTTGAAGAATTTTCCTGATACCAATTATCGTCTGGTAGCCAAATTGTCAGTGCATCTTAGAGCTCTGTGAGCGCTACCAATAATTATGGACAGGACTTCCCATATTAGCCAAGAACCACCCCCAACTCCTTCGGAACAGTAATTAAACGTTTGCCTGTGAACACAATCCAAACTTGTTTGGCTAGGATGACCCCTCCGGTCCTCGTCGTTTGCCTTGTGATTTACTCTATTTGCTCGGCCATTATCTGTCTTAAGCGTGGGTTATGTGAGTGCTAAAATAATTAAAGCGGCCACGGGTAATGAGGATTAATAAAAAAAAAAAAAAAAAAAAAAAAAAAAAAACTCAAGGAAACAGGGCGAGAGAACAGGATGAAGAGAAGGATAAAAAAAAGGGCAGAGAAGGGGGACAGTTATAAGAAGTCACTTGGGATCTCATTTTTTTGGTGGGGGATAATTGGTAAAGGTCATTTGAGAGGGAGGATGAATTATTTCGTGTTACAAAATGACAAACAAAAAAGAAGAAGAAGAAAGAAAAGGCTGACATTTGATAATGGACAATGCTTAGATAATTTTTAACGTTTTCTCTCTTATATTTTTTTTATTACTATGTAGGATGTGATTCTGTTATATACACATTAATTGAGGTTGATTTTGCTCAATTGAATTGCGCCATTGGATTAAATGCCTTGAAATATCAATTCATTCTATAAAAAAAATATCATATGACGTTTGTAGAAACTTGTTAAAAGTAGACACTTTTAAAATATTAAAACATAAATATATATATATTTTTTATGTATATATATATAAACAAACAAACAGAAACGTTGAAAAATCTTTAGAACAGGAATCATTTTTAACACTTGAAACGATTTCTTTAGATTTCGAAACTTTTTTTTTATGTATATTCATGTTTAATATTGAAATGTGTACTCTTTAATTTTATCAAATAAATAATGTGTTTTCCCATTTATTTTACCATCGTACAGAAGAAGGCATGGAATGGATGTTAATGGATGAAGATGATAGATTTAATTTTCCAAACCCAACTATACTCTTCATTCTATTCAATAGAACACCAAGTTTGATGGCTTTAGATTGTAGCATCTGAATTTGCATAAGTGGACAGTATATAAACCGAGCACTTTGAAATATATTATAGATCGTGACAGATCTTTGTAGATCGTTATACTTTGTTTTTCATTTTGACTGTTTTCAAAAATTTCTATTCACTTTCTTTTTCTTCCATCTCGTGTTCAAGGAACACATTTCTTGCACCGAAATCTTAATTGCTAACAATAGAAAATAGTTGAAAATAAATTGACAGTGTTCATTTCTTCTAAAGTACCGTAAAATTACAAATTCATTTCTTATTAAATTATTGTAAATTACAACACATCAACATATCGGTGATATTTCGTCTTTTTTATTTTTCTCCATGCCCTGAGTTTTAGTAATGGCTCGTCAAAGTCTTTGAAAAAAAACGAAATATCGCTGATATGTTGATGTGTTGTAATTTACGTAATTTAAGAAGAAATGAATTAATAATTTTACGGTACTTTAGAAGAAATGAATTTATATATCCAAAGAGATTAGGTGAAGTTTGTAAATGCATCTGAAGATTATGGACAATTTTAAATCTTCAAATTTAAGTAAAAAGGAATGGTGAATGAAATAAGTGGTGAATAAATTATGTTCGAGCTTTCGAAGATGGAGGAAGAAAAGGGAGGAATGGTGTATATCAAGATCCTAAGAAAGCTATAGAAAGGATATGGAAGTTGATTTGATATTTTTAAAGATCTTTAAAGATTTTATTAAGACTTTTTACCAAAATTAGGAAATAAACATTTGAAGGAATTATTTTTAAATTATTATTTAAACAAAAAAGTTTGAAAATATAATTTTTATATAAAGAAAAGAAAATTTGAAAATGGAATATTTTTAAACAATAAAATTATAAATTTGGACATGTGTTTGATATCATGTTTTCCTCTGTTTTTCTTGTTTTGTTGTATTGTTATTTTAGGGTTGAAAAGAGAGAGATTATTCTCCATTCCCTGAGTTTTAGTAATGGCTCGTCAAAGTCTTTGAAAAAAGACGAAATATCGCCGACATGTTAATGTGTTGTAATTTACAATAATTTAAGAAGAAATGAATTAGAAATTGACAGTGTGTTTAGGGTTTTATTTTCACTAATAAACATTAAAAAGAAAAAAAAAAATAATTCGGCTTTTTTTTTTCTCTCTCTCTCTCTGCTTAGAACTGTTATCTAACTTAAATTTTTTTAGGAGAATTAGAGAAAATTTGAGAATTAGAGAAACTTGTTTCTGAAATTTAACTTCACAGAAAAGATAGGACAGCTTTTAGTATTGATAAATTTTTTGCGGTAATTAAGGATAGGATAATGAAGTCATGAAAGCCATTTTATGTGCCTTTTATTTATTTCCTTTTTTTTAGATCTTTCTTCATTTAATTACAAGGTTGTTTCCTGTAATTTATTGTCCCTGTTTCGTTCGCGAACTTGCTATTCATCTGAATGGGAGTTTTTCCCATTTGAGGATGTTTTACTTCGACGGCTGGTTGAAGTGGCGCCACCTAGGGACGAATGGAGGAACTAAATGAACATATCTTTGGAGCCATTCGTGTGCAAAAAGGTCAGAGGGGAAGCGGAAGAGAATAATCTCCATTTCACTCGAACACTGGCAGGAAAAGTCCACTTCTTTACCTGGCACCAAGTCAACTTTTTTCCATGTTTTACGCTTACAAGTTAAGGCGACCTTACGTTACGCGACGATTTATCGTGGTGTCAGTGGAAGCTCTCGTGTTTGACTCCCGACGAAAATTCGGGGACACAAGAAAAGCGAAACAGCTCCCCTGAATTATCGGAAACTAATTCGGTTTCCGGTTCCTTCCTCTCCTAACTCCAAGTCTCGCATCCTGTCAACTTTTCTTTCTGCTGTTCGGAATTTGAAATCTTGCGTCAGCACTTCTCCACTGGGATGTGTTGTCTGTGTTTATTTTTTATTTTTTTTGTTTCTTCATTTATTTTCTTCTGAGTCATCTATATCTTTCATCTTTAGATATATTAATATCGAACTGACTGGATAGTAGAGATCTTAATTTTTTTTTGATATTTTCAGAAACAGTAAACAAAAAAAAAAAGTTATACATTTTATTCAAATAAGGGCCACAATATGTTTGCTCTAAAAATCTTACGCTTAGGAAAGTATCCAGATTACAGAATTCAAAATATGGCCTACAAATTTAAAAAAAAATTACCATCTAATCAAAAAAAATAAATATCAACTAAAAAATAAAAATAGATATCATACTATCCAACCAATAAAAAAAAGATAGTGACTTTATGTCTCTTTCGAAAACAATGTTTAGAAAAATATTTCATAATTTCTTTATTTAAAAGATTTTTATTTGTCGAATGTCTTATATAAAATCTACATAGAAAAAGAAATCTCTGAAATAATACAAAAATTTCTCTTAATAGGAATTCTCTCACAATAATAGGAAAGTAATTATCTACTTAAAAACTGGAGTAGAAGATCCCTAAGAAAAGAATGACCAAGACCGAAAACTCTGGACTTATAATTATTACAATTAAAAGTTTCTATCTCTTTCCAATTTTTAATTAAAAACGTAAACTGATCAATAAAAAAATAAATACAAATATTTCGTAATGAAATTAAATGTGTTAAATTTTCTATTTATTTAATAGTTATTTACTTAATTAAGTATTTAATGTTTATTTGCTTAATTTATAATATTTAAAAATCATTCTTATTTTTTTTTTAAATTTATAGCATTTTTAATTCATAAATTTAACATTGAATTTATTCAACTTATAAATTAAAAAAGCCAATAAGTAGATTAATTTCAAAGAATAGAGTTTATATAAAATACAGTATAAGAATGTTTTTCATACTTTTATTTTATTTTACTCTTAATTGCTAAGCTACATATTCAGTCCTATTAAATAAAGGTATTGTAAATTCTGAAGATAGTTAAACAATAAAAATTATAATAATCAGTAAGTATGATAACTAATAATCAAGAAATTAATGTAAACGCTAATATAAAGAAAATCAGTAAATTATATTAATTTAAAAAGAAAAAAATGAAATAAGAGAATTTAGTTAAGGTTTAAGTTGCCACCAAATTAACACAGACAAGTGAAGAAATGACAAAAATTAAAAAATTTCTGAGCTTTCATCGGTGAGAGTCTGGGACGGCCGTTTCGTCCTTTTTGTGGACTCGTCAGCCAGACGAATCCTCAGCCACTCCAGATGAAACGTTCAGATAAGGCAAAAATTAATCATATTTTTTAATTTCTGTGCCATTTCTTCACAACTTTGTGTTATTATTATTATTGATTGATATTGAATGAAAGCATTTTAATAATATAATATATAATATAATTACAATATAATTTATTAAAATCTAACTATAGATAAAATAAGTAGTTTTAAGTCAATTTATTAAAAACTGATTATGCAAAAAATATCAAACAGTATATCAATTTTATTTAATAAAAAATCACAGAATTAACAGTAAAGATGTAGATAATTTGTAAATATTATGTTGTACAAATAATACAACGTTAAACCGTGCTTTCAATAATGGCAGTGTTTATGAATTGTACATTAATTGTCTCCTCAAGAATTAGAAGCAATCAAATGAATTTTTCATGTAATTACGAATTTATCTGTTTCAGAAAGAATTCCAGATCATAAGGAATTCGATACATGAGGAATATATGAAGAAATTTGTGAGGAAATGAAGACCTGCGGATACAGTATGAGAAAATATATAACATTATCTAAAGTCATTTATTTATTTATTTTTGGTTAATGTATCCTTGACAGTAACTGAAACTTTTTATGTATTAAGTGATGTTGCTTATTCAGAATCTGTTCTGATTGTTGATATTTCATTGAAGAAGATAGATTTTAATTGCGTATTCGGATTTCTTATTAATGTTGACCAAATTATCAACATCAAATGTATAAAAATCCTTAGATCTCAAATCAAACTTTTTTACTATTGTTTCGTCCTTTAATGCCCTAAATATTTGATATATATTGAATGAAATCCAATGTAAGTAATAAGATTTCAGAAAAGTTTTAGAACAAACTCCAACGTTAATATCTTGTATTAACTTGTTTATTACACAGTCGAAAGAAATTTAGAAAAATACAGAGTTATCTGTAATTCAATACGTGACGAAATTGATTGTGATAAGCCTGGTAAATGTAAAGTTAAAAGTCGATTGAAATATTACATATATAAAATAGAGAAAATAATAAAATAAAAAATTCTAATAAAATCGAACATTTACTGAATTAAAACAAAAAAACATCTGAATATGATTTATTTCCGAGCGCAATACAACTTAGAAATAACAATAAAACAGTAATTTACAAAAAAACGTATTTTAAAAGTGAAGGAAAAAAAAAGTACTAAGTTAGCAAACAGTCATCAAATATAACTTGACAAAATCTCCCCAAAAATAAATAAATACATAAATAAATAAATAGCTGAAGTTAAATTTCAGTTTTTTTAGATAAATAAATTTTAGAAATCAATAAATTTTAGATATATAAATACTTACTTATTGCGATAACAGAGTTTTAAATAGAGTCGTTTATTATCAAAATATGGCTTCTCAACTGTGAATCAAATCAATTTGCATTACTTACATTCATTAAAATTTCAACTTTCTACGTTAGGCTTTATTGAGTTATAAATTAATGTACTTATATAAACCATTCTTGATCCATTACTTTTTAATGTACTGTAGACCTGGGCATAGGAGATCACCAGTCACTGAAGTGAGGATCCCAGCCTATTCCTAAAGGCCATAAAAAGGCATGAATAAAATCACATTTTAGATCCAGCGTCCAGATCCAACAGGACCTTGGTCTTCCCCAGTCCCATCAGATCCTACATTAACATATTTCAATTTGGGAATACAATATCATTTCCATTAATATCAAATAAAGAGGGATCTTGCATTTGATATTCTAAAGTTCGTAAACATTTCTAGGAAATATGAGTTATCATAAACAGGTTGCTTTACACAATGAATTTTTACATTTTTTTCCCCCCAACAAGTTATGAATTTGCTCCAATAACTATCAAATTAGAGAAGCTCAAATACCACACAATAAACCTTTTATATATCTATGTGAGTAGTTCTGCGGGTACTTGAGAGCCGCATTTCCGGGCACTTGAGATCTTGCATATCATTTGCATAAATTAAAAAAATGTATATCATTTGCATAATTTAAAAAAATTTTTACATATCATTTGCATAATTAAAAAATTAGTATATTTTATTAGGTCAGGTGACTGAAGGGTTTTTTCCGTAGCCGAAGGGTGATGGGTATTAATTAATACAATTTTTAATAATTGTGATCAAAGGGTTAACTTGTGCCCAAAGGGTTAAGAGATCATGTGATGTATCAATCGTTGAGATTTTTGATACTGAAGGTTTTTCCCGTACCCAAAGGGTTAAAGGCTGCTTGTTATTAATTAATATCATTATTAATTTTTAATTTGCATATGATTAATACCCAAAGGGTTAAATATATTCGAGTAATATCGCAAAATTCTCGATTTTTTGTAGAGAATTGAATGGTATCATTTTTAATTCTTTCTAAGGTTGTTGTTAAGATATAAAGGATTAAGTGTCTTTAATGGGAGTATTTTTTTTTAATTAA
>JAFIDM010009631.1:362967038-362991963 GCA_023159025.1 Thereuonema tuberculata
ATTCTTACGTATTTGTGCAGTTTCAGATGTTTCTTACTCTTTTCATAAATAAAGAAGGACAGAAAAAAATTAAATAACAATAAAAAAAAAAAATTGCCGCTAAGCAGATTTGAGCCCATCAACCACATCTCCTAACATGTAAGATAAGTGTTTAACCAAAGCACACTACCAACACTTCCATTCTGAAGACAGAAATGAGTTAATAAGCAAATACTTGAAAGTTATATAAATGTTTCTAAGGGATTAGATCAGTGGAAGGGAGAGATGTGTCCAAGTTTCATTGTAGCCTGTTTTTCCCGGGTTCTAAAGAGTAGTTGTGCAAAGTTTGGTTCTAGGCCTTCGGTCAAAGGGCCTAGGAGTGTATAGCGAACAATCAATCAAACAACCTTCCTCTTTTATATATACACTAACTCCCAACAAGTAATTGGATACCTATGATAGACAAGGAAAACGAAGTTTATTCACTGTCAATAGTTGGTGGAGCCTCCATGAGCGGTGATTACAGCTGCGCCCTCCGGGGCATACTCTCAACCAATCGTTGTACAAACGAGCGGTATTTTCTTCCACTCGGCTTGGAGAAACGAGGTCAGTTCCTTCACCGATTTTGGACGGAGGGGGGGGGGGGCACCCCTTAAGTGGACGCTCCAAATCGTCCCAGAGGTGCTCGATAGGGTTAAGGTCCGGGCTTTGCGCAGGCCAGTCCAGTCTTTTAACCACATTGTCACCATACCAAGCTATGGTGGACCTCGCAACATGACAGGTGATAGTAACCTGCGTCCACCCCGTAAAACTGCCACAACGTAGGAAGCGCATGGTCATCCAAAATGGTCCAGTAGGTCTCAGCGTTGAGTCTACCAGGAATTGCGACCAAGGGTCCCGTGCCATACCAGGAAAAACACCCCCACAGCATAACTTCACCTCCGCCGAACTTCACTATTGGCACAATACTTCAAGCAGGATGCATTCTCCAGGCAGACGCCAAACCCAGACACTGCCATCCGAACGGTAGAGGGTGAACCTTGATTCGTCGCTCCAGAGAACCTGTTTCCACTGTTCAACGGTCCACTGTCGACGTTCTTTGCACCATGTTAGCCGAGCAGCGCGATTGGTCTTAGTGATCAAAGGCTTGTGGGCGCAGTACGTCCATAATAACCGAGCAGATGGGCTTCCTTACGGATGGTATTCATCGAAACAAACAGTCCCAGTTGCCTGTTGGAATTCCTCGCGGATTTGGCCCATCGATTTGGGGCGGGTCTTCCGAAGTTCTCTGGACCGCACCCGTCGGTCTCTAACTCCCAGTTTTGTGGGTCTGCCGGGTCGGGGCACATTCCGACAGTCACCCCTCTCCTTCCCCTCGCAAATCACGTAGGCCACTGTCGATTTTGGGTACGTCAACTCGCTGGATATGTCACGTATGGATCGGTTATTTCTGTGATACCCGACAATTACCCCTTTCTCGAAATCGGAGAGCTCCGAACTGCGTGGCATCTTGCATGCGACTGTTGGCGTTGTTGTTTCCCACACGATATTTAACGGCAGCTGTCGTGCCATGTCTCAGAACCGCCGATATCGTCGTTTGCAGGGGTGTCCAATTACTTATTGGGAGGTAGTGTACGTATGTATATATATTAAAGATAATTTGAAGATTACTTCTTCAAAACAGGATCTGATTTTTTTTATGATCTAGTAATACTAGATGAATGCATTTAAAGTAAAAAAATGGCAATACTATATTTAAAAACAAATTAAGTGTAACTTAAATGCGATTTTAAAAAATTGATCATACAACCAGAATAAAAGACCAGTTTAATCTTTCAACCAAAAAATATAATATCTTTTCTGGATCTAATTTTTTATACAAAAAATATCCGTAAATCTGATGAGATCCATGCTTTTTTTATGGGAAATAAAAAAAAACAACTCAAAAACATCATAAAATGAAATCGAAGAAACTCTACAATACGTACAATAAAGACAATTTTATTATTTAAATAAGAATAACCCGAAAAGTAAATATATAATTTTAAAATGTCAGTAAACATCACGGAACAAAGAACGATAATATCATGAAAATCCTGGCTCTAGTAATGAAATAAGAAATTCGTGTAGTCCTTAATAAATTTATCATTTTAAAATTTTCATGTTAATAATTTGCAGGAATACAGACGGAAAATCCTACGTATCCTGAATTTTAATGTAAAATAGAACTTTTGTCAAGTATTTACAGAATGATTGTAAATTAAGTAGTAATGCCAATTTTGATTACTTTATTCACCTGGATTATTCACCAGAAATGTGAATAAATTAAATAAATGTATTGTACTTCAATCTCATTTTTCCAAAAGCTTTAAATAAAAAAATATTAATAGAAAAAAATTTAATGGAAGCAAAATATTAAAAAAATGGAAAAAATATTAAAAATTGATATTTATATTTTCCAAATATATTCTGGGATTCCAAAAATTCTGGGAAATTACAAATATTGTTTCCCCTTTGTCATTTAATGTACTCTTGGGTATACATCGTTATCTTTTTAAATGTTTTGAAATTTATTTAATATGAAGGTTCTAAAGTCACCCAAAGCAATATCGTAGATTACAATAAATAATATTATCAGTTTATAAAATTATTATTAATATAACATAACAAAATTATTATTAATATTACATAATAATAATATTTGAATTTTTTCAATTGAATTCAAAATAGTATATTTTTAGATACTTATTCAAAATTCATAAAATTTCTATAAAATGTGCAAAAAGCTTATAAAAATTATTTTGAGAAGGAAAATCAAAGTTGAAATCTTGTGAGTGAATTCTGGCTTTTTAATGTGTTAAATGTATTTTTAAACTTTATAATTTTGTGTGTCATTATTTTTAAGCGTTGAATTCTGGCTTTTTTATGATATTAATTCAGTAATGAATTGAGTCAATCAGTTGTGGAATTGATCTGAGAATGAGAAAAATCCTTAATTGATTTTGTAAATGGAGTGATTTAGTAGCGAAGTCAACGCCAACCCCTAAATGTCAGCGACTGAAGAAGTATTGCCCTGAATGGCCGTAAACTAATCCTTTCGATCTAAAAATTAATTACTGTAAATAAAAGCAGCGGGAGAATTTATAGCCAACAACCACGATTTGCTTGTTAGTACTGAACAGAAAATTGTTTGATTTAAATGTGTTCGAAGTAATCACTTTAAATGTAAGATTCCAATTTCTTTATTTAACAACCCCCCCCCCTAATTTTTTTTTCTTTGCTTATCCAGTACACTTAGATATTTCTAAATTAGTATTTTTTTTTAAGTAATAAATATTTCTAGTAAATTATCGTTAAACGTTTTGTTCTTACTTTTTCAAATATCATATTAGCTGAAAGAAAAATTCAAAGTGCAAATCATAGTAATATTTATAACTTTTCATGTATTTACATAATTAATTACGTTACTACATGATATTATTATAAATTATTATATAATATTTACAATTACGTAATTTATTTTAAAGAAGAGGGACATCAAATGGTATGCACGCATATAGAAATTTAATGAGAGAGAAACATAAATCTATGTAAATCTAGGTAATGTCGACCCTCTTTTACCATAAATTCTCTGACACCAACTGATTTTGAAAACATGCGAAGATTATAAAGGGTCAAAAGATACATATTAGAGCTCCTACTCACAACTGAAGGACATTGCAGACTACATAATGACCAGATTCCATCTTCTCGCTTCATCAATCGTTTTGAAGACTTAATTTATACTAAACTTTGTATATAATTGAAAGTCAGGGCTTTGACAGAAAATTAGCAGTTTTTCAAGGAAATATCTGATATCTGATTTTTTAATATAGACTAATAGCTAAATACTATGATCGTTTGCAATGTAAATTTTGTTTTTTAATGTCATAATTTAAAGTGCAGAGACACGCGGTCTTTCACTTTAATAAATATTCAATTTAGTTATATGGCGAGATATTTACTTATTCATCCCGCAGATATCTTTTTGCATTTTTCGATCGAACGCACACATCATCATATCAGGTTATAGTTGGGAGCGATGATGTTTTTTACAAAACTTTTGAGTTGTTATTTTCAAAGTAGTTTGCAACGGAGTAGTAGTCCACCCTAAAAATAATATAATTCGGTTATTTTAAATATTGCTTAATTAAAAAAACAAAATATTTCAATGACAAAAGTTTAATAAAAGATCCCACTAAAAAAACAAAAAACTATTCTTAATATATACACTATATAAGTATTTTCAATGTTGTATGTTAATTTATGTGTAAAAAATTAAATGTTATTGTAATTATTTCATTTTTTTTTTTTTAACTACTGATTGAGAAAAAAGTTGGAAGGAAGCTTTTAATGATTAATTATTCCGCATTTATTATTTAAATGCTTGTCTTAAAAATCACACGTAGTAGTATGCAATTTATATAGTCTTATAACATTATTTATATAACATTTAGTTTTTATGTGATAAGTATTTGTAGAATATGTTATAAATAATTTTGCTATCCATAGCAATTAAATTTTTTCTTGAATCTTTATAGAACTGCGAGTTTTATTATTTGACTTTTTAGGTTTCCCTTAAGAGAAAAAAAGAAAAACAATTTTTTTAATTATAGATATTTTATTGAGAGTTTATTTGTTAAGAATGTATTTTTTTTTTATCTTTGATAATGAAAAGTAATAATTTATTTATTTTCTTTTATTTTGATTTAGGTTTCAGGTTGGAAATGCTTATGAAGAAAAAGAAGATGCTACAGATTGTGTGAAACGTTTTCTTGAAGAGAACTGACGATATTAAGTAGAATTGAAAAGGAAAGCTGCGAAATTTATTCAGTAAAATGCCATTTTTAAATTGCGTCCAAGGGATTAATTTAAGAAAACATCTTCTTAATAAAAGCGAGGAAATATCACTTAACAGGAAACTTTCAAAAGTTTCATGTAATTAGGAGAAATATTGAAAGGAATTGGAATTAAGCAGTTTCTCTTCAATTACTTTATTTTCTGTCTCCTAAAAGGACTCAGTTGTGTGTCGTGATCGTGTTTAGTCCTCTATGGAGCGGAGTTGTAGTGCGGACGCAGTGAATAAAGTAGACAAGGTTGGTCAGTTGCTGTTTGAAGACCATCCTCCTCGTCCGAAAAGCAGCCTTAGCCTCTACGGTACCGAGAGTCCTTTTCCTACAATCCGATTCGATGCCAAAAGAACTTCGAGTGTATTATCCTTACCCAGATCAGATAGTCCCCAGTCAGACAGAGGCAGTCGACAAACATTGCCCAGCTTTGCTCCTCCTTGTTCCGTAGTCAGTCAGTGTCAAAGACGTATCTATCTTGTGGATGAAGAGGCCTTAAGAACCAAAGCAAAAGATCCCAATGCCACGTTCGCTAACCCTCCTTTACAGTTGGTCACAAAAACCCGAAGAGTAATCGGTCATCTGCATCTAGAGGATTTACTACATCTCCTCGACACAAAACGACTTGCTGCTTCGAAAACCATGAAGTCGGCAACGGGAAGTGAGTCGAGTCTCCACCGTTCGGCCGAACGTATCCCTGAGAAAGGAATTGCAACACCTTCGTCCGATCAACGCTCCGTTGCAAGCACCACAGACAGCATTCCTCTCTCTGATTTCAAACGCTGCCGTCGTCGTCGATGTCAGATGAAAGCCGAGTTATGGTCGAGTCAAGAGAGCATTTGCTCAGCCGAGCCTGTGATCAGTGCTAGAAGCCGCTCAGCATCAGAGCAATGGTCATACACTAGCAGTCAAGAGAATCTACATTTCGGAGAGGAGCCTTATTCCAAATTGATGCGCAGTAGATCGAGCCACGATTGGTCAGACATTTACCAAATCAAGACTCTTGATCAAGGAATCCATCAGGGACACTGGTCGGTAACTCACAGCCACGACGACATTAGTCTTAACAAGACAAAGTCTCTCGACCGAAGAAGTAAATATCATCGTTGGACGGGCGAAAGCGACCCTTACCTTTACCACCATGCGATGAGAATGGCCACCTCGCAACCCACTTTGCTGGATCAGTCGCAGGAATTCGATTCATCGGAGGAATTGGAAAGTAGTAGTTCTGAAAGTCTGGAAGGAAGACGACAGCATAGAATGGTCAGAAGAGAAGCTGGGACTCAGACACCCCCTAAAATGCCAGGTGTGGGGTTGGCAGCAGCAGAGAATGTGTACTTATCGGAGCGTCTTCAAGCGAGAGCTCAACAATTGCAGAAATGGCATCACCGTTCCCTGTATCGAACTCATTCAACAGAGCAGCCACATAGAACGAGAACGAGAAGTGGAGGATTCCTACCTGATGTCGTTATGGATTCAGAAAAGGGATCAGTGAAAGAGGAGAAAAAGGAAACAGCTCAAAAACCAGTCAAAGTGCCAGAGACCATTACAGAAACAGTCAGCCAAACCGTCGAATCTACTTCCACCAAGGATAAAGTAGTTTTACGAAAAAGAACTCGTGCCGAGAGGCCTAAAAGTCTGGAAGGTAATGTGGAAGAGTTTAGCGCTTTCCCAAGTGCTGCGTCCTCTCTTCCTCAACTTGGTGACCCCAATTCTGATAAAAGTGTCACTCAACAATTGCCTCCTACAAGAAGCGTTGATACTCTAAATCAATTGGAAGCACCGAAACCCTTACCGAGACGCAAGAAGAAGACAGGAAGTTCGGAATCCCTCAGCTCGAGCAACCAATCTCTGTCTTCTATTCCAGATGACCTTTCTGATTCATTGCCTCCAATCTCTCCGACGATGACACCCCAGCGGCCTCGTAAGAAAAAGCCCGAAAGGCTCCGCCGAGAGCTGGCGGCAGCGAGGTCCATGGAGAACATTAGGGATACGAAACCACCGCGACCTGCGCCACCACTGTCGTGGTCCAACACACAAAGTTTCGACAGCTTGCATTCGGTTGAAGCCCTGCAGGAGAAACTACGACGCCAACTACAGGAGCAGCAACGCCTGAAGAGCAGCTCGCGGGCCACTGGCGACAGCCGGGCGCCGGGGGAGGAGAAAACCGAACCAGGATCCCCAGAGAGACCACAACGAGGGATTTACTACAAGAGAGTGCTTCCACTCGTCAAAAAATAAAAGAATAGTTTTAAATAAGAAATTTTGACGAATAAATTAATGATTTAAATTATGTGATATCACAAGAAATAAAGACTATTTACATAATTAGTGAATAAATAATTAACTCTAAATTAATAATAAGTAAATCATTAATTTTTAAAATAATTGCAGTAATCACATTGTAACTATAGTAACAATTTTAATGAAAACAAATGATAAAAACAATTACAGAAAGAATCCTGGGAAATCAAAATGTTTTTAATAAAAAAAGAAAATGTTATTTCATGAACTATATTATCACTTAAAACTTTTTTGAAGAGATAAAACAATCTTTCATATTATTGGTCAGTTTAAATCTTTAATATCCCTCGAAAAGAGGAAGATGTATACCAACTAAATGAATGTATATATTGACTGAATGTCTAACAATTCAGTATTCATATAATGATTAAAAAAAAAAATAGTAATTTATAAAAACTAAACTTAGTTTTTAAATTAATATACAAACACTTTTTAATGATCTTAAAAGGAATTAAGCCTATCGAAATCAAGATGTTGCTCTTTTATTGTTGAAAAAGAATTATTAATGTCAGTAAAAAAAAATGGGGGTTAAATGAATTCTTAACTTCCCCAATTCAAATTTCCAGTCAATGTTGGATGTAATATCTGTTAATAATAATAAAAAAAAATAGCAGAAATAACAATACCAATTTCAACAAAAGAGCAATGAAATGCTAAGACAATTTAGAATAGAAATTAATAGATAAAAAATAAATTAGTTGAAGGGATTTGGTTTGTCTCATATGTTTTCCTGACTTTTATTTTGTTTTAAAATTAATTAGATTAACTTAAATAAAATATATTAACTATTGAATTAATTTTTCATATTTTAATATTGAAATTCTTTACAAGTACTGTTAATAAAGTAGAAAAAAGAAAGAAAGACTGAAATGAGGCAGGTAAGCATCGAAATGCATTACTCTATTAGAATTAAAGGTCGCCGCCATGAAAGTTATTACAGTTTATTGCTTTCTGCTAAAAATATTGTTAATTTAAATAACCAATTAATACTGAACAAAATTAGTATAGGATTTTATCAAGAAAATGTTGAGGATAAATTGTTACATTAACAATTTACATCAAATTAATCTATGTTTACTTCAATAATAATCTGTAATCTTGGTTTCTGGAAATTAAAATTCTCATAAGAAATGCCAGGCATAAATGTACAGAACGATGTAAATTTCACTAATTTCTTTTTTTTAAAATTCTGTAAGTTGTAATTCTTTCTTACAGTTCTAAATGGATAGCTAAAGACTAATGAAAGTCTGCTAGTCTTCTTTCTTGACTCTGACAACCTGAAATTCGATGATAACAACTTGTTTCTTCCTGACTTTCCTTGGATTTCTCCAGCCTATAAATAAGAACTCTGATGCTAAAATTCTAACAAACAGTAACACTTACATATCTTAAATAGAAGAGGAAAATAATAGAACATAACGACTGTCCAATCTTTAAATCCGGGAGTGGTTTTACATTTCACTATCTAATGATCGACCACAAGCAGACTGCCATAGCAGCTATAATTCTTACCCCAGTCGAAAACAATTATGGTCCCTTCCATAAAAAAGCAGTAAATCCCAATGTTACAGAAGAAAAAATTCTGTCACTTCCAGAAATTTTTAATGGATCAGTGACTAATCCGGATCAATACCAGATACAGAATTATCTACTGTATTTGTTTTGTCTCAGATATTTTTAGTAAAATTTATCTTTAAATGAATTTTAGTTTTTAAAATATAAATTATATTCTTGAATTAATATAATGGAACTGATTAACTTGATTTTAAATGCATTACTATTTACTGCAATGCAAATCTTCGGTTGTCCACTGGTTCTAGGAGAAGTTGACAGCAATCTTTATTTTATGATAATTTCCATTTTACTACTTGACTGGCCCATTAAGAAATAGTTTAAGCTTGACTTACTGGTTAAAAGAAAGAAAAATCTAAATTTTATGAATGAAATTTGTTTTTAATACATTCATAATTTGTTTTGGTCACATTCGCAATTTGGAATGTTTTTAATCTTCATTATTATTAAGCATTTCTCTGCCTCGAGTAAGTCGATTGTTCTTGGCCGTTAGGATGTTTGGCTGTTTTTCCGTTGTGTAAGCGTTTTCCATCCCGGCCTTACCTTGGCTGTTATTCCTTTTTTGTTCTGTATTGTCCTCTTCCAGTTTAACTTAATCATATCTCCACATCGTAAAGCCTTTAGGCTTTAAAAATTGTGGGCACATTTTATCCTTTATCTCTGAAGTACAGCACGTGCAAGTCATGACAACCGAAACAACACAAACATTGTAATAAAGATAGTTGGTGATGAAATGTTTATCCCTGCTACAATGGGAAAAATAACATATCAATCCTTTG
This sequence comes from Thereuonema tuberculata, assembly GCA_023159025.1. Taxonomy (NCBI): domain Eukaryota; kingdom Metazoa; phylum Arthropoda; class Chilopoda; order Scutigeromorpha; family Scutigeridae; genus Thereuonema; species Thereuonema tuberculata. The sequence goes on from JAFIDM010009631.1 coordinate 362,976,559, forward strand.
AATTTAGGTATTTTCAAAAGAATAATATTATTTACGACAAATATTATAATTTAAGTTTTAGCTTAATTATTTACTTTAATATAATGTAATCTTTACTTAAAAAGTAATTGGCAATTGAATAAAATCTTTTACGTGTACTGAGAATCATTTAGTAGCATTAAAGTGAGCCGTACACTGTTTGAATATGATATACACGACTAGTTTCGCTCCCCGAGAGAGGACCTTTACAAGCGAAACTAATCGGGTATTTTCTTACATTTATTAAAATTGCATATAATATTTAAGCAGGTGTACGGCTCACTTTAACGCTACTAAAAGTAATTGGCACTAAAGATTATTGTTTCTGCCATTGTTTATCCTTAATACAAGGTAATTATTATTTTAAATTCAGTGGCTTCATATTTGAATCAAGATAATATATTAATGTGAAAATGCATATCAAAAATACATCGTAGTTATAAAGGACAATCGAATGAACGATTTGTATAAAAATACTTTAAAATGAAATGTCGAGATAAACTCAAAAAAAAGTGTTGTTTTTTTTTTTTAAATTTCTCCAATTAAGGAATTAATAATCATAATTTAGGAGTTAATTGTCGCAATTTCTGAGACAAAGAAAAAGTCAAATAAGTTACTTTAAGATTTTTACTTAAGAAAAAGCTTGTGAAAGAAGATTAAAATTTTATCATTAAAATGCCTTTAAGAATAATGATAAAACTGAAAGGAGAAAGCTGTTATCATTTTTTTTTTCAATTTAATCAAATCTCAGTTTGAAACTTTGATGTTGATTGTTGTATTCTTTGTACTTTTCGCTGTTTAAAGAATAGCTTTATACTTGGAACTCTTGCAACTCTTGTATACTAAGTTCTAAGTCTTCTTAGATGATTCTTCTTGTTTAATATTGAAATGGGAAGCCCTTGCCAAACCACGACAGTGTCTGTCTGTCTGCAAGTGCACCGTTAAATGTCCGGAGAGAGGCCGTATTGCAAAGAAAGAGTCTGCTCTTCACAATCCCTTTCCTTTCCAAAGGTAATTCTTGGATAATGGAAAGCCTTGCAGGTTTATCGTGCGGTCGCACCGGGATATTTCGCATGACAATAACTCAGCATCGGTGCTTCACGGAAAGCATTTACGCCCTATAACCTGCTCTTTTGCCTGCTAATTGTCAGTCTATAAATGTCCGACTGGCACAGTATTAATTACGCCATCCGACACACGGACGATTCTCCGTTTGCAAAGCCATTAATAGACTCCACCGGGCTTTTCCGGGCTTTGGATTGTTTCGTAACAGTGTGAGCTGCGATGACAGATTTACAGGAGTGCACGGATTAGCAGAGACAACAACGCACCTCCAGACACGGCGACCAACGCCAAGAGGCCGGCCACGGCTGCTCGTTAAGAGGTTGACGCATTGCTATCGTAGCATCTTAGCAAAACACAGCATTTGATGATTAACGGTCGCCGAAAGACACTTAGGAAAGGGTCCAAACTCTTTACGAAATTAAAGTTAAATTATGGCTTTTTTTAAGCTTTGTAAATAAAAATGTAAGTATATTTATAAGACTTAAGATTGTAAATAATAATGATGCAAGTCTAACGTAGTCTTAAAATGGATAACAAACGCTGTGATAACATTTTTTTTTGTGTTCTAAGAGAAGAATATTATAGTTGAAACTATTCATTGCTTTTTGCTTGGTAATTTTTACTTCTTACTTAGAATTATTTTCATTTTCATAGGATATAATTTCTATCCTAGAAAGCTGACTCTAATTTTTGTAAAAATTTTCCAAGAAAATTAAGAAAATCAACACACACACGTTAATTTTGATTTTATTACGAAAATTAAGAAACTTTATATATTTTACAGATGAGTCAAAAGTTACATTTAGCGTTCTATGTCACTGGAAACTCTTTGAAATATTGTAAGCAGCAACAATGTATTTACTACATAAAGCAATTTTTACTAGTCAAGTTTTTAAGAAAAAATGGAAAAATCAAGTGAGCATTCTTTTACATTGGTTGAGATATGTTAAATTCAAAGTAAAGAATTGTTTTGTAATTTTTTTATATAATTCAAAGGCGTATTTTGAAAAATCTGTTGTTTCTAAATTAATAACCAGTTTCAGGACTTTTTTTCCTAAATTTTAAATTTAAAAAAAATTAAAGTTTACCAAACAGTAGAATGTTCAATTTGTTTTATAGTTCACTTAACAAAATGCTGCTGGTAATGTTAGAAGCTATTGTAGAACAGGATTTGAGAAACTGTCGAAACAAACAAATAAATTTAGACATGTTTATTTATAGTCAGGGATTGAATGATGAAGGAATAATGGAACAACACTTTCTTTATAACTCCCTTTGTCTGCATATAATTCTTTGGCTGTGCACAGTAATTCCATAACGATGGCTCCCAGAGAAGTCATAATGCAATTAACAGGGAGAATAAGACGAATCGAAAGAATCTTAGAAATATTGTTTGCTTTGCCCACTGAGTCTATGCGGAATTACCAATGCTTCGAATTTAAGTAATTTCCAAGATTTGTGTTTCGTTTTTTTTTTTGCAGAATTTATCGTGAAATGTAAATAGGCTGGGTTATGTAATATATTTTTCGCTTACGTTTAATGAAAGAATTAGAAAAAAAAATCTTTTATTGTATAACCCCAAAATATTATTTTTTTGCATGAATGTTGTATATAGTATGTGAAAGATATACCGACGTCAATTAAATTTTGATGCATTAAATGCAACGACTTTCAAATAATTCACGTAACAAGTGATTACTAAATGAAGCAAAAAAAAAATTATAATTTTCTTCATTTAGTAATCACTTTCATGTGAATTTTGAAAATCGTTACGTTTAATGCATCAAAATTTAATTACTAAGTTCTCAGGAAAATAAAATTTTCAAAATTCACTAAATTTTATTAAAGCTATTTGAAATGACTTTTCAATGCATTGTGGAGGTTCAATCTTTTTTTCAATTCAATGCTTCCCTATGAAAATATTGTCTGTTTGCAGACGTTTAGTATTTTATTGTTAACTCTGATACTATTTTACAGTCATCAAATTTAATCATCTTCAGCACTGTAATACAATTTGTCACTTAAGATTTAAATGACAATTTATTAAAAAAATTACCAGTCTTTATTTACATTTTCTTCTATTGCATGGTTGTTTTAAAAACTGCTAATGTGATTCATATTTATATTATGCAAATAAACTCCATTACTGGAGCAGAATATCTACTTCTGAAGAAAAGTTAGATTTTAAGTTTAGATTTTAATCCTTGCGCAGAAGGATTTAGGAACATGAATGCCCCTAATACATTAGGGTTAATACATTAATGTAACATGGATAAATTGTATTTTCCATTGTCATTTCAGTGGAAAGAATTCACTTTTCTCAATTTGATTGAATGTTGCTTAAAGTGTAAATGGTAAATAAAATAACACTAGTAAGTAGCATAACAATTGCCGGAATGGATTCCCGGAAGAGATCGGGGAGTTTTCCCGGAATGTTTCTTTTCCAAAAGGTTTTGGGGTTCACCCAAATCCATTTCAAATAGGAACCGGATTCTTTATCGGGATTAAAGCAATTGACTTCCTGATTTCGTTAGCCAAGAAGCCTTGTCAGGGTCAATTTAATGTTTGAATGTATGCAAGGACAGGTCTACAGAAAAAAAATCTTGCCTTGGTGCTAAAGTATACCGGCATCTTCTTAACGAAGGTTCCTTTGAAAGCCTATCAAAGGATACAACGTCTATCAAAGCATACAATCCAATAATCCCTAGAACAGTTGTATTCTGATATGGATTTGATCAGATGCACGAGAAAGCATGGCATCCCAAGTTAAGAAACTTTTTTTTTTATTATTATTTAACTATAATAGATTCTAGGATTACGATGCTCAGTTCTGTAAATCGTAAATGCTTTCTTATTAACTGACACTATTGTCCATCCAAGTTGATTGTTCTCAAAGATTTCAAGAGCTAATATCTTAATATTAGATATTTAAGTATTTGCGTTTACGAACTTATTAAGGACATACAGTCGGGCCATTCCATGCCAAATCGTACAGCGAAAACTTGATTTTAAACCCAAGATACTCAGATTGTAATGAAAATTTGTATACATTATGTGACAATAAAAATAAGAAAAAATGCAAAGTTTCACTCAATTATTACAAATAGTTTCTGAGTTATAACCGTTTGAAGTTTTAGGTTAATTTCCGAGGACGGTTCGGGTCGGAAACAAGCTTGTATGTATTTACGTTTTTTGTTACCAAATTTATATTTATGAAGATAGAGGTTTCAAACTTGACTCATTTGTTATAGATTGTACACAGAATCAGATGACACTTTGAGCATTAAAACTACAACTTTCCATCATAGTTAAAAAAATTCTGAAATGTAAGAAAAAAATATTTTACGGAATTGTGTACCTCACTTAGAAAAAACTATGTGCAAAAATCTCTTGTGTAGATAGCCCTACACAACCATATATCACTGAAAAGAGGATAAAATTATCTTTCAAAAGGTGAAAAAAAAATGGTGGGGTTTTGAGTTATAAGAGTTTTATTACAATAAAAAATTAATAAATTATTTTTAACGCTGCAAAATTTTAGGCTCCACAATTTTTTTTTCTTTTTCTTTATGTATATCGTATATTTCCCATTAGGTATGCTTATATAAACTGCTTACCTGTGTTATGTGACTGAGAGTTTACTATATTAGTAAAAAATTAAATCTAATAGTTATCGTTTTTTAATATAATTTTTCCATCCATCACGTCAGAGATTAATTTGTGTTTTATTTCTTTAATATTGTCTTTGTATTCTATGTTTAATTGTTTGAAAATTTTGTATTTAACATAATTATTTAATCTACATCCAAAGTTATTACTTATATATCTATTTTAAAGATTTTATTCCAATCATGTCTGAACATGAACCCCCTCACATCTCCAACAGCCTATTCTGTCAGTGTTTAGCTAGCTCTGCTCCAGTGAACATCAATTAGTTGCTGTGCTTCTTTTTATGAGTTAAATTTGCTTGTCAGTTTCCTGCGTTTTAAAATCACTTTGAAGCCACTATTATCTTTGTGAAGTGATTTACGTAAATTGTAAAGTGATTTAAGTGTTTTTTGCCTTTTGTTTTAAATTATGGAAGAATGGCTTGCAGTAGTGACTATAGACCTAGTTTGATATCTACTGTTAGCATTTTATTAACCTCTTACTATAAAAACACTACGCTAACAAAAAAAAAAGGATATTTATTTAATTTTTGAGAAAATGTCCAAACAAGAAATAGATCTTTTGATGTGGCGCAAGTAATCAGTATAGTGAGAAAGACACTATTTGTTCTCATCACTTGTGTTATTTTTTAAAATATTAGGAAAAGAACCAAAAAACTTGTAGTGATCCGTTTAAGAGTTACTCTGTCCCTTTATCAAAGAAAAAAGACTTGAGGTTAATAACTTTAGAAAAATCGAAAGAGGTTAAGGTAAATAGAAACATTACTTTAGTGCCAGGAAAGATGTTGTGCAGTAGCTGTCGAAAATCATTATTAAAAGCAAAACCTGACCCACAGCCAGATAATGAAGTCATGAAAGTGATGATGAAATTGAAGATGAATTAAAAACGGCAAAAAGAGTGTTTTAAAAAGATAAACTGAACGAGACTCTTTTAGGATTAGATGTAACTCCATTGAAGCTTAAATCATTATCCGCTTGCTCAAAGGGAAAATATGCAAAAAAAAAAAGTTTAAACAGGCTAAAACCCAAGTTAAAAAAAGCTATCATATGTCTTACAAATAAAGGACTCTCTCAGTGAATCACCAAGTGAAGCTGTAGGTACAAAAAAAGAAAATGATTTAAAGAAACAATCTGCTGATCTTGATTATTTAGTTAATGTTATGAAAGAGAAAGTTAAAGACAGACTTCAGTAGGCGTGAAAAAATAGCGGTTTTAGCAATCGGTCCAAAGTCTTGGTCTTGCCGGAAAGTAGCGGAGGATTTAATGTATAAGAATATTTGGTGCAAAAAGCAAGAACTCTGTCGAATGAAAAAGGCATTTTGGCGTTGCCAGAACCTAAAAAAGGCAGAACGGTCCCTGAAGAGACAATAAATATTGTAAAAGAGTTTTACCATGATGATGAATTTTCTTACCTGATACCAGGTGCTAAAGATCGTGTTAGTATTGAAAAAAATATGTACATGCAGAAAAGACTTCTTTTATGCAACCTATATGAACTATTTGTTGGTTTTAAGAATAGGTATCCACAGCTAAAATAGGATTTTCTAAATTTTGCTCTCTGAGACCAAAATGGTGTGTGTTGGCTGGTTTACCAGGCACTCATTGTGTATGTGTGTGCTTATACCACCAAAATGTTGAGCTTTTAGCTAATGCAATGAATCAGCATGATAAAGAATCTGTCCATAATATGTTAGTTTGTAACCGACAGAATAGAGATTGCATGCTGCGCCGCTGTGATAAATGTCCTAAAACATCTGAGCCACTGAAGCTTTATTTGGAAGACATCTTAGAAGATTTTGATGATGAAGATGAAATCAAATTTTCAGTGGGTAAGTGATGGCCGAATGATGCTACAGACAATGCTACTTCCTCGTCAAGAATTCATTGAATGTACTATTCGGAAAATTGAATCTCTTATCACTCATTCTTTTATACCAACTTCAAAACTTCATTTGAGAAAGACTTTCAATAACTTACACTACCAAGAGACAAATTTGTAGGGTAAAAAATGGAAAGGTTGTTAACCTTTAGGGTAAGTAAAGATAAATTAAAGTCCTATGGTTACCTTATACGTTACAATATATATTCCCTAATCTAGACCCAACTGCAGACAGAGTTTCAAAAAAATTGTTAAAAAACTTTATAAATTCTTAATTTTGTAAAACTCATTATTGAAGCTATGCTCCAAATTGTATTTTTCTTTTCAAAAATAAAAATTTAAATTCCAACCATCTCAAACTTGTTTTACAGCTGATTTTGTTTAATCCAGACTTTCGGTGACTAGGAAAAATCTGGTCCTAATAATCATAGATTGGCATGACCATAGGCTTATTTATGTTCACTTTTACCCCTATATTGTTCCATCTACAGGCTAAGTAGACTTTTTAGAATCTTGTACTTTTTACTTTAAGGCCATAAAACCATATTTTACTCCCAACATTGGTGAGTGTAACAATTCCTAGCGTAAATACTATTTGTTACTTTACATTGCTATAAAACTCTTATAACTCAAAACCCCAGCTATCTTATTTCACCATTTGAAAGATAATTTTATACTCTTTCCAGTGATATATGGTTGTGTTAGGGTATCTGGAGAAGATTTTAGCTGTAAGTTCTTTTCTTTATGCATGTCACAGTTTCGGAATAATATACTTCTTTATTTTTAGTATATGTTTTCACTATAATGGAAGGTTTTAATTTCAATGTTGATAGTGACATCATATTCTATATGAAATTAAGAACAAATGAATGAAGTTTGGATGACTTTGGATGACTGGATGACTTGGTATGGAATGGCCCAGTCGCGTTTTATTTTATTCCTATAATAATGGCATATTTCAAGTCTTAAAACAGCACTTACATTTATTAGATTGACCGAAAGTTTGGTTTAATTTTTTTCTCTTTCGTACAATCGTATCATATTGAACCACTTGAAACCGTCTACAGTTGTATTATTGTGTTGCTGACTGATAATTTCTTTATTAAACAGGTTTTTCATTGAAAATTATTTTAAAATGGAAGATACTAAAAGTGAAGTTTTAAGTGAGGCTTTATTATTTCCGAAAAGACAAATGCGAAGACTCAAAACAAAATAAGTAAAAGATATGTGCAATGAAGGGAAAGAATACTGTAGCTGATAGAACGTATCAAAAAGTGGTTTTGAAAAGTTTAAAGCTGACGATTTTTCTTTGAAGGTGCAAAATGCTCCGCAAGTCCATCTACCGTCGAAGATGAGCAGATCAAACGAACTTTCGACTCAACCTAATAATATGTTATCTTAATGGAAAGGATGAGTCATTGTATGTACGACGTCTACATATGATCACAATGTGAGTTATTGGTTATCAATTTGTAGAAGAGTACTGTTACAAAAAATCTTATCGTAACAATAATATGCATTGGACTTTAAAGTAAATATATTGTTATTTCTTTTTATTGTTTGTAGGTAAATGCCAATTTTATTAATACATTTGAATCCTCTGTCGTCAAATTTTTATTTAAAAAAATTATACTACCTGATCAATGTTAATATTAATTTCATTAAATGAATTTTAATCCATTTTAGAAATGGATATATTTCTATTCAAGATTTTATATAAAAAAAAAATAATGATGTACGCCATAATTTTATTTTATTAAGATGTTGAATGACTTTTGCAAACCTAAAATAGTATACATGTTGCATAAATGTTACTTTAAAAAAAAATGTTTTGCTTGGTAGAAGATAAAGTTTTAAAATTTTACCTTTTCTTTCCTTGTTGTTTCATTAAATTTAATTATTATAATTGCATTGTAAATATGTCTTCTCTCATTTTTTTTTTGTTCTTTAATTTCAAGAAAATAAAAATAATGAATCGTGTTTTCTTTCTTCAATGAAGGATTCCAAGGATGTAAAAATATATGCATTAAAAAAAAAATCGGCTTTGTAAGAATATTTTAAAATGAAAAGAAATTTAACGAGCCTGCTAGATCAAGAAATCTGCAGTAAGCTGTTTGCGGGGCGCTACATTATCTGATCCTATCAACATCTTTGCATAGTACGTAGCCTACTGAAGTTAAAATCTATATGAGGACCCCAGAAGCCAAGGGATCCAAGTGACAAAAAAATAGTTCTGAGATAATCGAGGTCAAAGCTTTATTATTGGATGGGTTTTAATAGTAGAGTGCTTTTCAATGAGTCATTTCTCAGTTTGAGTCTTTGACTCTTGACAAGATCACTTGTCCACTCAACAGACCAATATTTTTACTACACGTTCCAGCCAATAACTCGATTTTTTTCAAAAATGTCACTTGGACCCCTTGGCTTCTGGGGTCCTCATATATAAAACAAGAAGTTTTGAAAGCTATTTTCTTAGAATTTTATATCTTAAAATTCTTTGATTTTTTTTTTAAAGTGTAAAACGAAAAAAACAAAACAAAACAAAACCATAAAACTGCATTAATTTTTAAATTATAAGATCTAATAATAAAAGAGTACAAAACTTCTTTATTTCCGGAAAAGAAAAAGCAAGGGAAAAAAGTGGTGTTGATCCCAGTTTAGAAAGGAAGTGACCGCAGACCGGAACTGGTATTTTTTTCCCTAATTCTACAAGTAGTAAAGATATGAATAAGGATTATTACAAACTACATTTGTCCGACTTGTAGTTTGAGCCGTAGAGATCGACGGATAGAATGAACGTAAGAACTTCCCTCTTTACACTTTTCGTGTACGAAGTCGAATTAAAATAGCATTCTTTGCTTAAATTTTCTAAATCGGTTTAATTTTAATCGTATCAAATTACGCAATGGATTAAGTATTTAATGATATCTCATAATCTTAAACAATGACTATTAACAGATAGAAATCCATTGTTTAGATTCCAGTGCTTTTCTATGGGAATTTTTGTCAACTTCTCTTTGTAATGTCTCAATAAAAACCCACTTGGAAAAGATTTCATGTTTCAAAGTTAGATTGTCCCCAGTCCTCGAAACACAGGGATCACACAACAGATGGATTGAGTTGATGATTTTCCTACTTTAAAGTAGGCTAATAAGAATCTAAATTATAAAATATACTTCAATGTAGTAATGCATTTTTTAAGTTCTTGTGGTAAACATTTAACTGATTTTTTATTCACATAAAATCTGAAATATTTAGCAAAAATTACACATAGACGGTCACGTCTATGAACACAAGGAGAACGAAACCACTTAGAATGTCTGTAAGGTGTTGAGAATACGCTTTCTCATGAGACCGGACCAGGAATTAACCGCAAATCGAAATTCGTATTGTTTCTTATCTCTACAAGTCATAAGCTTTCCAAAATGATAATACTCATGTCTGTCTGATTTATAGTTTGGGCTTTAGAGCTGATAACAAAACGATCTTAAGGAGCTCCCTCCTCTACAGTTTGTGTACGGGATCGTTAAAAGGGCAGCTCTGTGTTGTTGAATGAGCATGCGAAGTTTTTACTATTAAGATTCAATAATCTTATTACTGAATTTTTCTTCTATGTGTGTCTTTGTATTTATTCATGACATTAAAACGGTTGGACAGATTTCATTAATAAAAACCTTATTTAGGAAGGGAAAAGAATGGAACCTCCAAGTATAAATTAAAAAACAACAAATACACAATAAAAATAAAAGAATAGAAATTCATGTGCCAGTCTCGCTGGCCTCAATGAAATTTCTATGCGCATCAAATAAGAAAAAAGCTCTTAAAAACCTTATTTGCGGTTCAATTCCTATACCTCCAAAATGACTTCGGAAATTCATCGCTAAATGGCTGAGTTGATTTCTATAAAGTTTGATACGATATTTATTTATGATCTAACTTAAAATATTGAATATAATACAGTGAAGTCTCACTTATAGAAACATTCAATTATATGAAGAATTTCTCATTCCCCGGCGAAACTCCCATAAATCCTATATGTAATTCACTTATACGAAATATTCACTTATACGAATAAGTTTTGGTTCTCTCTCTCTAATATAAGTGAGACTTTACTGTATTTTGATCTCCACCCACCCCATGTTCTCAAAATGGACTCCCCAACGATGCATGGATATCTTTGAGCGAATACTTGGTAAATGATAAGATTCCCCGAATAGAAGGAATTGCGGAATTAACTCGTAAATTAAGTTGCCTAAATTCAATTAATTTTATTAAAATCAAAGCATCCAAAAAGCATTTGATGTGTTCCTCACAGCCACGGACTGAATTGTAATTCATTGTTTATCGTTACTGAAATTTAATGGTTTCGTTTCTATGGGAATTTTAATGTTTTCATGAGCTAATTTCACCATGTAGATCAACATGGAAAAATCGTCCTCCCAAAAAAAGATGGGGGGAAAATAAATCATTCCTTGCCTGTAAATGTGTTTGCCTAATTTCACACAAATCTATTCACTGTTTCAAACATTATTGGGAAGGAAACACACACAGGTGGATATAGAAACACACAGGCATAATGATTTTATGAGACGAAAAACAGGTTAAATTTTCAATTTGAAGTAATTGGTGCAGAACTCTAAAATTTTACACTTAGTATGTTGTTCCTTTCTCAAAATGCAAACGTAAAATAGCCGCAGTTTTAATGAAGTGCAAATTCACTTCCTTTTCCAATCCCCCCCCTCCCAAAAAAATTAGTTTCGGTTTTCTGCTTATTTAATACAAAAATATATTTTACTGTAATGCAATATAATATACATAATATAAAAAATGTTTATGTATAAATTACAAGTCTAATAACTTTATATTGTAACATGTATCTTAGAATTGCAATAGTTTTTACCTATACTTGAATCATTCTATATTTGTTATCATTCTAATTTTATAGGATGTTAAAATGATCAGATGTTGGAGATTTCATATTAACAATTAAAAGTTCTTAATTATGGAAATTTAACTCCACTTAAACTTTACAAATAGAAGACTTGTTAATGAGGATTTTGTAAATTTAATAGTTAATATAAATTCAGAAAAATCCACGTAAAAGAAGTCAAACTGTGATTGCAATGTATGGAGTTTAGTTAATTTCAGTATCAGTCATTCAAATGGACTTCTTTTTTTTTTATAATATCAAAACTTATCAGATAAAGAGCAATTAAGTAGAGTATAATAAAGCCGTGCTTCTTTTACATATTTATAGAGGATCATTTTTCACTGAAAAGTTTTCTTCAAATATGAATAACGGAGAAAAGAAAAGTTCTGCCATTCTTCAGGTTTTTCCTTCTCCATTCATTCCCCATTAAACAAATATTTTTCAAACGCTGAGGCCGACGACGGCTTTTAATGAAAAGCGATTTCTTTGTGGGGTTTCTTTGATAGGGAAATCATCTATTGAATCACGGGATTTTAAGCAGCGAAATTCTGAAACGAGGGAAGGGGATAAGATGAGGAGAGAAAAAAAGTGGGATATGGCAAATGCAGAGAGAATGCCGCTGCGTCTGTCGGGCAATCAAAGCGAATCTACAAGTGTTATGTCTGTTTAATGTATTTCCTTCCTGAGTTTTTATACTAATTACAGCTACTGGCATCGTTATGGCGTTCGAAGGAAAAATTCGTATTCGTTCCTCACTCCGATCCTTTCGAAGTCCTACTTTTCAAATCTCTTTACTCTTCTCGACAGGCCATACATCATCATCGTTTTTCTTCCCGCCCCCCACCATCTCTCTCTCTCCCTCTTCCTCCGCAGAGTTGTGCTGCGAATTTCTTCTGCCATAAGCTATGCGTCCAAACATGACAAAACAACGAAGAAAACTTAGGTCCGCTGATCCTCTTCTGTCCCATCGGTCGTGTGCCTTTCATATGGAAATTCGCCCGTCCATCAGCGCCAAGATCCGCGCTGAATATATGACGGCACTACTGAATTCCAGTTTGATTGAGATGATTCCCATTGTACATATTTAGAAAAGCAGCAATTACAGGACAATCACACCAGCATTGAAGACTTACCTCCTAAAGAGTCTTAATAGATGGTAAAGCAAATAATAACAGGCTTCAGAAGAAAAATAATACGGAAAATTCTTGGGCCTATATATGATAACGGAATATGGAAAATGAGAAGTAATGAAGAAGTCTACAAGAAGACAGAGGGAATTGTGAATACAATGAGGAAAAGGAGGATAACATTCTATGGACACATGAAGAGAATGGAAGAGAGTAGAATGACAAAACGCCTCTTCAATTACTTCGACAAAAACCCAAAGACACAGATAACCTGGTTCAAAGAGATCAGAACCGACCTAGAGGAAATGAACATTACTGAGGAGGAAATAGAAGATAGAAATAAATTCAGATCAAAAGTTAAAGTCTTTAAGGGTTTCCAGAGGAGGCAGAAAGTGATTGGGAGCGGAGTTTGGACTTTGGAAAGACGGGAAAAACGGAGGGAAAGGATGAAGGAGTATTGGAAGGAGAGAAAAAGGAAGGAGAAGATGAAATCATGAACAGTTATTTCACGTGGTCCCCAGTCGGCCAAAATCGAAAGAAATTTAAAGCTATGTAAATAGTTCAGTGTGTAAAAAACAAAAATAAAAAATTACTAGAAAACCTAAATAATGTAACCAAAAAAATGGCGACATTGTGGAATTTGAATTATTCAGAATATTGTCCGGAAAATCTGAATTCTAGAGGCAGTTGTATTTAAATTAAAAGGCATTAAAAATGTGAATTTTGTGGGGGAAAAAATCTCATAAGATGCCTAAAATAAACAGAAGGCATGAATTTTAGACGATGATGATAAAAAAAATACTCAAAGGTGTTGTGTTTGATTTTCACTTTATATTTCCATTTACACAGAAGCTTGGTTATAACAAATCTTTCTGATCGAAGATCGAGATATAATCGAACTTTTATTACTTCGCGACGTCAAATGTCGTAAATCGCACCCTATTATCGCCCATACGATTCCAAATCGATTTATAATGGTCATTTCGAGATTACCTACATCATTCAGAGCTATGTGAGAGAATTTTATATTTGTAAATACATAAATCATTACCTTTTCAACACTTTGATGGGTTATATTAGCCAAAATCGATTTGGCGCCGCCATCTTGTACAAAGACGTGTAACGTGGATCGAAACTAGATATTCAAACGCCTATTATATTACATGGGCCTCCTTACTGGTGGTCATTGGCAGAAAAACAGATCTCGATATTCCTTTTGGTTAAACGAGAAGGTCCGCGATTCTGATATTTTTTTAAAAATATATTGTATTTGATGCGTTTTTGTGACATTAGGGTGGGTACAGAGTCTCAATTACTGTAAATAATAAGGAAACAAGCATATTAATTTACACCTTTGATTTGATTTTAGGCAAAAAAATGGTAAATTTTGCAATTTTACAATTATACACCTTTTCCAAAATAAGAAGGGGTCCAAGATTAAATCGCGTTATATCCGAATTCGCAATATAAACAACCGCGTTATAATTGAGCTTCAGAGTATTATCATTTGTATCACATTTTATTCATTATTTGAATTTATACGAAAGCATGCTGATAATTTTGGCCTTGACAGATAGAATGTATCTAGAGATGGCACCAGTGTGAACACTAGTACCTGACCTACATCGCCAAGTTTACTGTTACTACATCACTGAGCAGTAATAGTAAACATAGCAGCATCGATGGATGTGTGGTTGAAACGGGGAGAATTGGTCCAGAACTGAGAATTGGTCGATGGCGACGCGCTTCTGGAGAAAATAGTCATGGGGGACAATTGTATGTATTCCATTATGACCTCAAAGCAAGAAGTCAGTCGATGGAATACCTAACATGGATTCCCCACCAACCAAAAAAGCGATGACTTTGGTATTATCAGGGTATTAAAGTCTTTTGGGACTTTCAAGGTGCCATGAACATCCAAGTTTCTGACTAGTCTCAAAGCTGTGAATTCCTAAATGTATGTGGACACTGCAGAGGTTGTGGGCATGACTGCACAGGGTGTGTCCAGGTATGGATGTCATTCTTTACCAAGACAACACTAGGCCTCAGATTAGCCAATGCACTGTGAATACTCTTCAGAGGCTAAAAATCCTTGTACTTCCTCATCATTATAGCTCCGATACAGAAGTTGAGGCTGCTGTTTGCCATTGGTTTTGCTCCAGAAGACCTGAGTTCTAAGCCAATGGGATGAAATGACTAATTCATTGTTAGTGCAAGTGTATTGCAGTAGGTGGTGACTATGTAGAAAAATAACTACTTGTTATTGAAGAGGATATCCCAGGCTTTTATTTGATGTTAACCATTTTGTCATGTGATATGGATTACAGATTCTATTTACATCAAGGCAAAAATATAATTTAATGTAGGAAAGGGAATGAATGGTTTGTTTTTTTAAAAAGAATGAATTTTAATTTTCATTACGTAGAATTCCCAGTTTCTATCATTTAAGTTTTCATTTTACTTTTATATTTGGAAATATTTAAAAGATACGGTAAGTTTAGTCATACAAATCAATAATAGTAATTTTTTATTATTAGTTTAACTGACTATGTTTGGTTGGGATGGTGGTGAGAGTTCTTATTCTGGTCCTGCGTTCTGTAGTATTAAATGTGTAATGCAGATAATAAAAATAAAACTTACAGTATTCAAATGTTATGTGATAACAGAATAAGTGTTTATATGGGAAAACATGATGAAAAAAATAAGTAATTCAAACAA